>JAOPTO010002287.1:0-211947 GCA_033822845.1 Tetrapedia diversipes
TAACAATATTAACTTCAAAAATTTTCAAGTGTAGAATATTTACTAAGATTCCTTCTATTAAACTTCATCTAGTTTAGTTAAGTGATATACCAAAATTTACATATATGACTATTTAACCTCCAAGTCTGGCTAACAAACAAACAAACTAAAGTCTGAAAATTTACGAGACTATCATCTCGTGACTAACAATATTGACTTCAAAAATTTTCAAGTGCAAAATATTCACTAAGATTCCTTCTATTAAACTTCATTTAGTTTAGTTAAGTGATATACTAAAATTTACATATATGACTATTTAACTTCCAAGTCTGACTAACAAACAAGCAAACTAAAGTCTGAAAATTTACGAGACTATCATCTCGTGACTAACAATATTGACTTCAAAAATTTTCAAGTGCAAAATATTCACTAAGATTCCTTCTATTAAACTTCATTTAGTTTAGTTAAGTGATATACTAAAATTTACATATATGACTATTTAACTTCCAAGTCTGACTAACAAACAAGCAAACTAAAGTCTGAAAATTTACGAGACTATCATCTCGTGACTAACAATCACCTTTCGAGCGCAAAGGGTTAACAGTCCTGAAGTACGCCGCGAATCGGTACCAAAATGATAGAGCGGCGAACAGCGCGCCATCCGCCATTAGACCCAGCTAATAAAACACCTTTCACATTATCAATGGTCGAAATTGAATCCGATCCCTAGTTGGAATTAACGACGGAGGATGTATTATCGACGGGCGGAGACGGCCAGAAAGTGGATCCCACTTAATTCCTCGAGGATCCAGCGGGACCCATGACGTAAGACGACACGTTGCAAAGGTGCGAACGTATAATTATTCAGATCAACTTGTTTTCGCGAACCGTCTAGGAGACCTGCCCCGCGTATCGTAGCTCGAATTTCGAAGCGACCGGCAACCGGATTGCCGCAAAACGAGCAACACAACGACACGGTAATGCGAACGGCTAGCCAATTTCAACCTGCAAAACCGGCTAAGCCCGCGGCGGGAGCGTAACAACAGGTTACAGGCTAAGAAACTCGTTCGTCCTTCGTTTAGAGGCTCGGTTTCAGCGAATCGAATATTGCTCTGAAACACCGTACGCCTCGGGTTCGATGCAAAAAGCGGTAGGGGGAGAAAAAAAGGAGCCAGGGCTAACTGTTTCAGACGAGACGATTGTTTTTGCTGTGCCGGGGCAGAATTGAAATCGATGGACGATTGCGAAACCTTCGTTTCTCGACACACTTTAACCCATCCACTGCCAACTACGAGATACCTCGTGTGCAAGCATATGTATCGAAATTGCCGACTATGAGATATCTCGTAGTTTGTGCTACAAGTTTAGATTGATTGCAATTGATCACGGAATAAGTTTATAGCCGTTTGAGCCTACGAATCACCAGAAAGGATAAACGAAAACTTTATGTAGCAATATATTTTTATGAAAACCAACGAATCTGCTAATATCACTTTTTATCGTCGAAATGATAACTCATATTTTCCTTAAGATGAAATCTCGGCGCCCAGGGCAAGACGCATTGAATTCGATGAACTGTGAAGAACACTAGTTCAAGATTAATTATTAACAAAAATAAATAGAATCAATGGCAGAGCAATGAATTGGCGTTCGGTTGTTAATATCGCATTGCCGCGTTTAAAAACAATTGCCGTTATATAACAATAATAACGGTACACAAATATCTATGAAAATGCTGAAGTTTATCTGTACAGCAAAGGGATCCCGATACGATCGCACAAAAGAACGTTTAGATATCGCGGTTCTTTACCCTATTCGATACAAAAGGGAGTCCCCTTTCTCCTCTTCCTTTCTTCATCCGCCCCTATTCAGCGATACACTATCACAAACAAAATCTCAACCATCGACGAACGGATTGTCGATTGTGAGTACGCCCGAGAAGTGGTTTCAGGCGTACCCCCCCTTTTCCTCTCCCAATCTCTCCCTCTCTGTCCGTCACTCCTACACACATACACTCTCTGTCTGTCTGTCCCTCTCTTTCTCTGCGCGGGAATTGTAAATATCGATGCAGCCTCCTCGTGTGCTGCGTGCACGACCTGAGGGGAGCCATGAGGGGACGGGGAAAGGGGGGCGGGAAATCGCGGGACAAATTCGTTTTCTTTGGCAACAATATCCAGCTGGAAGTTCGAATCTAAATTGGACGATCGAACCACGGTGCCAGATTCGAGAATTGATTTCGCGTGCTTACCTGCGTGCGGAGACCGAATACACCTGAAGTTTTCTATAACGTCTCGATCCTCTGCGTCCGTCGAGCAGACGCCATCTCCTGGAACACTGCACCTGCCACCTGTGCGAGAGATTGCATCGTTAGAAACGCATTTTCAGCCGGATCGTCCGCACTTTTTCTCAGAGCTCGTGCCCGTCAATGGCAACTTTCGTTCCGCTTTCACAGTGTCGTAAATTTAGCGTAGAAACTTTTGTGTCTCGCCTCTCGGTTGTTGCGACACAAGATTGATAACAGGTGGGTTACGGTAGTGACTGCGACACGAAGATGTTATCGATAGAATGGGAACCTCTGATGAAATTGCGGTAAACAAATAATTACCACGTTTGTGGAGAACCAGCAGAGTTAAAAGGTGGCAGGGCTATCAATGATTCATTCGAGGCACCAGGACTAAGTGTGCCTCTAACTAATCCCACTGAGTGGATTTTGTGGATTCATTGTAAGATTAATGCGAGCTCGTTATAAAGTCCGAGAATAATTTTTTCCGAAATCAACACTATTACGACTAGCTCTCCCTATCTTGATCTATTGGGCTGCTTAAAAGGAGATGATACTAATTATTCTCTGCTATAAATGGCGCTCGGTTAAAGCCTACGGCCTGCTATGCACTTGCTGACGATTATTACTACTAGGTGCATAAAAATACAATTAGACCGCGATTAATCGTCTGCGTACAAGCTTGTATACCCTGTGATAATAGTGCAACAGTAATTGCCTACAGGCAGTACTTAACGAGTACACAGATCGAGGTACTCAGAAATGCTTGCGTGGAAAACGACGCTTTCAATACTAACCAACCACGTGTTCCACTAACCAGACTGTACGATCTTTTCGACGAAGATCAGGCCCAAAAGTAAAACAGTTGAAAGGCTAATTTTCAAAGTACCCTGGCTGAATGAATCGATTGAAAGGCGATGGTGCTAATTACCGTTCATACTATCCCTAGACATTTTTAAGCTGTAGATGGTGCTCAGCTGAAAATGTATGCCCAAAAGCTGAGCTGCAGTTTATTTGCAGAACGACACCTATCCAACTGCAGCTCAGAATGCCGGGTAACCATGAACAGCGATGCAGCTAGCGAGCGACAAGGCGATAGCACAAAAAGAACCGACGAATAAACCGTGGGGTGGGTAGGGGTGGCAAGGATGGTGCCCAGAGTGTAATGAGATGATCGAAGGAGAGACAGAGGCGGCAGAAAGAAAAGCGGAGAAGCTGGAAAGAGAGGACGGGGAAGAAAGGAAAGGGAAGAATAAGAGTGAAACACAGGGTGGTGGAGGGGAGGATGGGTAGAGAAATAAAAGTGTGGTAGTAGTCGAGGCTCTGAGGCAGACTCAAAGTGCGCGCGGAGTTATGGCGGATAAAAGGGGTTGCCGAGATAAATATCTAAAACGTCATGCGTAAAGTTTTAATGAATTAAAGAGAAGCTCCCGTCTGTCGTCGCCGCCGCCACGGTTATTCAGTTCAGAGCTCGGAGACGCGTACGGTCGCCACCTGAATGGTACACGAACTTCTCCTCGTCCTTTTCTTTTCAATCCCTCCCCACCTTTCTACACCCCGGCGTACTTTCTCCTCGCACTCGTTCCGCGGCCCCCGCTAAAAGAACTCGAAAGAGAGCGGAGGAACAACGGGCAGAAAAGCTGAAAAGTAGAGGACGACGACACTTTCTTTGACCGGGGAGAGAGTCGTCGTCGTCGTCGTAGCCGCGGTGCGCCGCGAACGAACGTAAACTTTCGTCACGAACAAACGAAACACCGTGTCGGGCAAGTTTTATTCGTTTAATTAGATTCTCGTTTGCCGGGGCACAAGTGCCTTTTACCCCAGCGACGAGATAAACGGATGCTTATCTTTCCCACCGGTTAAGTGGACGGGAAACGAATAATATAAAGGGGAACGGAAAGAACGAAACATCGATCGAGTTCGGGGTATTCTTCAAGGGAAACGCCAGGAGTTGTTATTAACCGACGGACGGAGGGGAATACGAGCCGCGTGTTTCGCACTCGAAACGACAACAAATCTTGCCGGGGAACATCACCAAGCTCCCACCTTCGACCTTACAACTTCTCCAAGACATAAATCCAACCCGCTGCCCCCTCCAGCCGTCGTATCGGCGCGCAACTACCACGTTATTCCCCGTGTCCGTGGACGTTGCGAAGCTGGCAGGTAGAACCGACTTCGAGTCGGTAAATTAGTCCCTGAGCAGCGCCAGGTTGAGAAAAGGAGGACCGAGAAAGAAGGGAGACAGCGGGACAGAGAGAGAGGCGAGGGAGAGGAAGAAGATCACGGTAGATTAAGCCGGATAGAGACAGAAGAGAGAGGTGTATTATAGCCAGAGGGGGGGAAAGCGAGCGAGTGCCTGAGGAGGAACAGGGAAGGACAGAGCAGATGCGAGATTCTTGGCGGGGTCAAGCCTCCCGGCATCCTCTGCAACGGCTCTCCGTCCCATGCTGGCTACCATCTTGGTCCTTATCTCGGGCCCCGTTCTTCGGTTTCTCCCCGGCAGCCTCGCAGCGGGAAAAAAGTGGCCGACACGTACACCGGCGAGCGCGGGATCACACGCACACGGGAGATCGGGCCGGTTGTGCCCCCTCCCCCCACCACCAGACCCACTTGGGTGATCCCGAACTGGTCCAGGCGGGTCGGCGATCGCGTGTTGCTCGCGTGGCCGAGGCCAGCCGAGCGGCAACGAAAACAGCCGAGCCCGGCTATTACACAAATTGCGCCATTACGCGTAATGGCGGATTTTTTAAAAATGGCGGATAGATAAAGCGTCGGAGAACAAACGACGAGTGGAAGGGAGTGGGACCCACGGTGGAATGGAACACAGGTTATAATCGGCTGTCGAGGAATACTGGCTGCCTTTTATGGGTCATCTTGCGAGACGCAGGATTGCCAACCGTGACGCGAACAGGTTGAGGCTTCGAACTGACGGGCCTTATCTCTCGCGCGTCTGTTTACGAAGCGGTTACGCTTTGGGATTGGTTCATTGACCTTCGCGTGGCTGTGATCGAGTATTCTGTGACCGAGTCATTTTATTTACGATTGTCCAAGCGAATTTTATTTACTATAAGATACTTTATCTTATTTTTTCCTTTTGTTACTTTTCTCTTCTCTCTCTTTTGTCTTCGTTATATATTAAGGGGTTAGGCCCGTTTTAAATAAATAATAAATAATAAAGTATATTCGTTTTATTATTTGATACCTACTACTTCACAGCTCGTAGTTAAGTATGATGAACATTTATATATAGCTTACTCGACTAAAAATTAACAGTGTTCGTTTTGATGTAACGTGTATGGGAAATGTTATTGCAAATATCATCAGTTTGTCGCTCAGCGATAATAAAGTGATAATACATTTGAAGGGTTCGTGAACTGAAGTGAGAGAGCAGAGGAACATGCTGCATCAATTCAGTCAATGGTATTGCTCGTTGATAGAGATCAATGGCCCTTGACGTAATTTACAATAATTGATGCGTCCAGTAATATCAGCGGAATTTTTCATCCGTAAAATTCGACTCGTCGTTGGAAAAAAGCAATATTTGCGATAAAAGCGTACCAGAGCCTCGTTATCTCGTTTAATACCGCGAGTTATTTAATGCGCATAGATATGAAAATTGACGACTCAGTCACGAACGGTGTTAATCCTCGGATGTATTCATTCGCATAGATTAAAACAGACAAAAAAAGAGTTCGCGGCATCCCCTTTCACGAGCATCACCTACGGCACGCCCGCTGTTAATTTATTCACGATTTAGGTGCCCCAGCAAGAGGGCAGAGGGAAGGGGGGACGGGTACTTAAATCTACAGAGCAGTGAATGCAGAAAAGACTCGGTCTCCTTGAAAGGACAGCTAATAGCCTTACGAGCTGTTACGCTATACGAGGAGCCCAGCTGCCAGAGGCGATCACGAAACTTACACGTGAAACGGAACTGACGTCCCTTACACGAGATATTTACTGGTCTAATGTTGCCAAGGGGAGTACGATCCAAATTAGTTCACTAAGCCAGCCGGCTAACCGGACAGCCAGCCAACCATTCAGCGCCTTCTTAATTAGTCTAACAGCCAACGAAAGAAGCACGACAATATCCTCTTCAAGCTAGATCCTCCCCCAACAAGAATTATCCCCGTGTTTCCGTGGAAAAACTGCTCACCTGCATCCCTGTTTTCATGACCAAAGATTAATTTTTGTTTATTCCGTAGGACGTATTTTATTTCCAACATCCCTAAATCGCGCCTCCTCCTGCGAAACGCGAGCACGTGCTCTCACCCCTATCCCCCCACCCCCGTTCTTGACTCTTTAATGCGTAACTACGAACGATTAAGCTTGCCGGGAAATTAAGAGAACATTGTTGGATCCGTAATGTCTGCAGTTCTTCCACTATATTCGGTGTATATCAGGCGTAATGCCGTTTAACTACGTCCAGCACGATTTCATTTACTCCAGGCACGTTTAAATCCCTCCTCCGGGCCGTTTCGAACCCCTCACCCCCCCGTACAAATCGCGGGTCCATTTTCAAAAGACATCCACCGTTAGTAACACGAAGGCAAGATTGCCCCGAAGGCCCACGTGGCACACTTAAATCTAGCAAACCCTCGTGCTACCAGCTCTGTATTAAGTAATTAAAATTCAAATGCTCGCTGCTGATGTAAAATTTCATTGAAATTAGTTTGCTCCGGTGAACGGGCTGCTACTGCTGCTGCACCGGCACACCCTATCCACCACGACCATCCTCCGAACGATTATATCCTTTGGTACTCTTCTGTTTTTACTTGTTACCCCTTGGTTCGCTTTGCTAGACCATGCGGAAGCCGTGCCGCGGGATGATAATTGGTTACAACGCGCAACAACACGGGTCACGGCGAAATCAATCCCGTGTAGCGACCGGCTTAACTACGAACCCGACGGTTTATAATCAACGAAAACGTGTGTACAGGCCGCGAGACGAGTGAAACAAAAAATTGCCCGCGGTTTCCCCAGTTTCAGTTTGCGTTCCGCTGATTCCGGTTGAACGGGGGCAACGTTTGCGTTCGCGGCTTTAATCAAATTTACATTTCTCCGACGCGCTCACGGGTGCCGATTTCACGGTGTTCGGTGTCAGAATATCACACAGCTCGTGTCTGCGTGTTGCGAACGTTGAATCGTATAGCAGGGATCACACGCTGATTCACCATCTGAAATTCTGTCGATCATCGTGGAGGGATGCATGAAGAAAAAGCGATAAATAAAATTCGTAAAAAGGATACGGATACGAAATTGGTTGACCGCGTAATTAACTTGTTCAGTATTCGTACTCTGTACATAAATAGAGCGGCCGATTGACCTCTCTTCTCCAATTTGCAACCACAATTTAATATCGCCTACAGAAATACGTAATTACTTTTAAACGAAGTAACGTTCAATTACTCTGAGAAAACACAGCCACGATGTCTATATCTATGCATAAATTATGCAGAAAAACAGATTGCTGAAAAAGATTTGCGATTCAGTAGTGAAGCAATCATAGTTGGATACAGCAATCTTTTTCCAAAATTCAAACGCAACTACTGCTTATAACTTTTACGTAAACATATGCCTGCTATTGAAGTCAATTTTTCTTCGCGTACTCGGCCAGCTGCTTGCTACCATTAACGAGCTGGGCAACATAACGCGACAGGGAGCGTTAACAAATTTCAATCGAGCAAACAGGGTATTTATTCAAGCACCCTTCTTTCGACCACCGTATTTTACTTGACCGAAACAAACAAGTGTGCGCGACCCGCCCGAGTCCTCCGGACAAATTTCCCCAAACGAGAAACAAACGGGCGAGTCATTTATAAAATTATTCACCCGATTACGGTGCACTTTTTTTCTCCGACCGTGCACCCGGTGCTGCCGGCGAAGGAATTAAATTTCGACTAAATATTGAACGGGACGGACGAATTTTAAATTAGTTTCACCGCGAGCGGTTAAGTACACTCGTTAAAATTTGCTTGAAAAGTACACGCGTGTGTCCATTTAAAAAAAAAAAAGAGCAAATGGCTCGCATTACGGACCGGGCGCCGCTTTCATCGTGCACACAAAAAAATTATAATTTACCTGTGTAAAGCATCAAGTAGAACGCCCATCGCATCCGGAAAACGATTAAGCGCGCTTTTTCATTCCTTTGACAGCGATAGCAAATCGGTCGCGAAGATAAAACAGTCATCGCGTGCCAGAGAATAAAGCAAAGAAATCACAGAAACCCTTCGGTATCCGGCGATCAATAGTAATTGAAACATCTATATACCAGCCAAACCGTCAACGTTTATTTGGGAATCGAACTCAAACATAACCCGAACCTAACTCAAGACCTCGAACAAATCCTCCAAAATGTGTCGGACAATTGCAATAGAAGTAACTGCACATGAATGAAATAGCACCGCTGATTTGAGAAACTAACCCGAACCCAACCTCAACTCTGCCCGAACGTAACAGGAACCCTGCCTGAACCTAACCACAACCAACTCCAAACCCAGCCTGAACCTAACCACAACTAACTCCAAACCTAGCCTGAACCTAACCACAACCCAAACTAAACATAGCTCGAAAAAAACCCGAATCTAACCACAACCCAGCCCTAACATTACGAACAAAACCCGTACCCAACTTCGAAATAACCTGGACCTAAGTAGAACCCTTTTTTTCGCGTGAAGGAAATCTTCCAAAGGTCCTCGACCACCCTGAGAGGGGGCAGCTAGGCTATGTGGGATTTTTACCCACTAAAACCTCCACGGTGGCCATCTACCGCGATTGGGGAAGCACCGGGAACTCTATAAGAACACGTCCAATACTTTCCCCACGTTATGTCTCACGAGAGACCCTATCTAATAGGGGCAAACGGTGTCCCTATCTAACTAGAACCCAGCCCGAACATAATCCGAACCTAACCCGGGACTTTAAAGAAACCCTCAGAAATTTGCCGATCAATCGCAATTAAAACACACTTGTGCATGAGTAAAATTATGACAGTTCATTTACGAACCAAACCCGAACCTAACCAGAAGCTACTTACATGCACGATGATCCAATTATTCGTCCGCCAGAAAGCAGATTTCTGGTGACCAGTGAAATTTTGCGGGTCAGGCTGTTCCAATCAACAGGGAACATTCAATTTGAAAATATCGAACTGTTGGAAGAGCAATTGAAACGTATGTATGCACACGATTCCGGGCAGCCACGTATTGCGATCCTCGAATTCCAGGATTTACGTTTTTGTTTTTCCCTCCCTGCCTCCGCCTTCTATTTTCGATCTGGTAATGTCATGGAAATTCGCGGCAGAGAAAGAGAGAAAAAGACCTGGGGGCTATCGCGGCGCGGCTTAAATTTAATTACACGAGACCGAGATAGCAGAAAATGCCGGTCTCAAATCACAGACAGGCGGCGAGCCGTGCGCTAGGTACAAAACTTTCGAAATTCGTCGGCAGAAGTTTTGGCGTAACACCTTCAAAATTTCCACGATATTGTCCCAGTCGGGTATGTGCCTTGCCACGGAACCAACCGCAAACAAGACCGCGTTACGCGTACGTAACCAGCTTCGAGAAAAGTTAACGTTCCGCGTGTTGAATGACGGAAAATGTTAACCTGCTAGAGCTACACGCGACGTGCCCGCGAGCATCTCGTCGTTTGCGTGCTCCTTGAAGTTCACGAGCCGAAAATGCCACGGTTAAGGAAAAAAGAAACGATGACACATGATGGAAGTCAATCGCGTTGCACCAATTTCGTTTCTTCCCGCTGTCTGAAAGTCAAGTGACCATTAAATGGCACTGTCGAGAGAAATCTGTTTTCTCGTAAATGCTTGCTCGCAATTCTGATTGTATATCCACGAAATTTCTAAATTTTAGTAAGGACTTTCTACAATAATAGTACTGATCAGTTCAACAGACCCAGATAGAGGACAATTATTTTTGAATTTAGAAAAATATGAAGGAGCTTGTTAAACCCATTTAATTAAAAGACATTTTTATCATTCATGATTGACGTTAAATCCAAACGGTTAGGGTTATCTCAAAAATTTATGTGAGATGCAAAGTACTTTGGAAATCCCTAAAAAGGGGCCTAAAGTTTTTTGGATAAAAGGTCCAGCAGAGTCCATGTACCCTAAGGAGTAATCTGAAGGCCCAAGGGAATCCAAAGACCTTGGTGCACCTAAAAGAGAAAGTCACAGACATTGAAGTGAATCCAAGGATCCAAGGGACCCCAAGGGCCTTTCAGAACCTTCGAATGTCCTGAACAATTGACGTTTCATTACCATTATCTGCATGCACTAAGTGTTCCCTGCTTCCATCAAAAACACTGTGACATTATTCCGTGTATTCTTCATTCTTACTGTTAGCCTTTCTAAAGTTTATCCTCTACACAAGATTTTCGATTCGTTTCGAAACATTTACAACTTCCTCGAACGTTTAGCAATATATGTAACGAAACCTTCAACAGATATTCGCGAAAGGGAAAATAAAAACGAAGCTTTCGAACGTACGCGTATACAACGGCAGTGAATTCGAAAACATTCGATGGTACTCGATCACAATTTCAAGGATGCTTCAAACTTTTGACGAATGCGTGATTCGATGAATTCTTTTCATAACTTACTCCTTTGCCCCTGTACTCTTTTTAACCGAAATGTCGAGAGTTCTCGAACTTTAACCGCGAACGCTATTAAATTTCGTCGAACGACTTATCGAAGCAGAAAGAGTGTGACTGCGAAGAAAGTAAGAGCGTCGTAGTTGCAAAGTTGAAAAATCGTTTAAGTTGTTACTATTAAACTGTTTTAAATATATATTAATAATATTATTTTATTCACACCTGAGCCCTATCACCTCTCTCTCTATTAACGTTTAGCCGACCGAAAGGGGAGATCTTCCATTTTTTCCTTGAAAAAACAGTTTGTTTATAGTTGATCCTAAACTGATGTTAAATTTATTAAAAATTGTATTTTAGAAAATTCATGAACAGTACTAGTTCAAGACTAACTAACAACAAAAGCAAACAGAATCAATTGCAACGTTTTGTTCAAGAAAAATGAGAGATCTCCCCGTTCGGTCGGCTAAGTGTTAAATAAATAAAAGTAGAATTCCCTATATATATATAAGGACGATATAGCGACGTTATGCCGTCGAACTAGTTAATCACAACACCTAACCGGAGATGTCACGATTAAGACAATTCCTTCAACATTTCTCTAAAAATGTGAAACGAACGCCTGTATTCATAAACAAGTCTCTCGAAAGCATCGTTCTGACCTGTTCCCGCACGACAGCCAACCACCATTTTGTACTAGCTACAAAAATTCCAGACAGTGGGCCATAGCCATGGCGGATAAAACGTCATTAAATTTCCAAGTTGACCCTATCTTTCAAGCATTAAACTTTCATATTCACGGGAGAGCACTCTCTGCTTCAAGCTGCACGTTACACCCCTGCGCGTGGAACGGCACACGGTCGTGGCAGCGCACTCTATCAAGCATGCATTCGCACCGGTGACACATACCACCGAAGGCGAGGTAAAACTTCTCTATGCATGTATATTTCGACCAATGTTACGAACTTTCCAGCTCCCCGTCGGCCAGACGTCAACGACGGCAGCCGTTCGTTCTTTTGAAAAACTTCAACGAGATGTCTTCTCGCCATTATTCGCGGAGACTCGCGATACAATATAATTGAAGAAGTTACCGTTGCTACGAAACTGTCTCGCGTCTGAATCGAGACTCGCAGACACGTAGTCGTAGCCGTAGTCGTCGTCGAACCCAGGGAACACGTTCGATACGCGTCACTTGAAGAGTTCGATAACGAGAACACCGATCGTACGGGGGCCCTTTTCAACGCAGGCAACGCAAAACGCTTCATCACGAGTTGTAGCTCGAACCAAAGAAACTTTCTCATCCCCCGTCCGGCGATTTATTTTTCGTCATCTTTGAATAGGAGGGGCCAGGGCGGCGAGTCTACGGGTTCGTTATTAAGCGACGACGTTACGAATTTAGATGAGTCACCGGTGGGAAACTCGTGACGTTAAAAAAAAAGGGCTACCTCTGCTCACCTCGCCGCCGGGCGAAGCTTATTTATTTGGCGTTACGTTTTAAAAATGTCCCTCTGACATGGAACAAGCGGCTGCACGAACAAGCCTGAGATATTATCTGCACGGCAATCGCTCACACGATTACAAACGAAAGTCTTGTTTCCTGTCGTTTCGCGTTCGAGCAGACCGGCTCGTGATCGACGCGTATACACGGTGTTTCGGTCGAATATTTAATAGGACGAAAAACGAGAAGGGATTTAGGGAAAATCGCTTTAATTTCTTTTGAAATGATGCACTTTGAATAGTTTAGCAAAAGTCTTACTTCTGCAGGTTTTCTCTGCAGTAAGATCGTTACATTGGTTATAACAAGGTGGATGGTTTAACACTAGAACTAACGACGATTAGGGTGTACTTATTGCAGACGAAGAAATCAAATTGAAAGCTGTACGAAAAAATTCGTAACATAAGGAAAACAAATCTTTGCAATCGAAAGGCAATTTTACGAAAGGTATAGTAAATTTTCAAATGTGTAGGCACCACAGCAAGCTTACCACGTTTCTATGAAAAATTGCAATGACCCCATGGTCATTTTGACCCCCTTGGTAGTTCTATTGTTAATGGTGCTATTTTGAGCTAAAAATGCCTAAACGATCACAAAGGTACAGTATGAAATCTCGTGCAGAGAAGATTTTATCGAAATTTCGGAGGAAGCATTGTAACAAATTGTTGTTGCAATTTTTGTACATTTTTATGCACCATATGTGCAAACATAACCTTGAAACGATTCGAAGTTGGAACATAAAAAAGCATTCGAAAGCTATTAATGTGTTCGTTGCACCTTGCAACTCGGATCCTCGGTATACGACGCCATCTGCATTCTGCGGTCGCGTTTTATGGACGCATAACGTTGTTCCGGTGCAACGCCTATTTCTGTCCCTGAATCACAGTTTACAGCATCTCATTAACGTCGATACCGTGGAATATTTGTTTCATCGCTTGAACATATTTTTCGAGCTAACAGATACATTCGTTGTACAGAAATAAACGTACGATCGTTCGTCTGGCTGTTCGCAGGGGAACTTCTAGTGTTTTCGTTCCTCTTTCTCCTTTCCTAACGATCGCCTTGAAGAACTTCGAGCCAAGGCATTCACCGCAATTTCTCAAAATCAAAAACTTTCCCAACTCTCGTTCCCGTGATTTCGCGGAGTCAAAACTCAATTATAATCTTTCTGCTAGCAAGGGGCTCGTTTATAACCCCATAAATTGGTACAGAGGGCGTACAAAAACTTGCGGTAAGTTCTACGTGAATTCCACCCAATTATGATAATGTCCGGTTAAAATCCGCTCTAGAAAATTCGTTCCCGTTTCTTCCTTTATTTTTCGGTAAAACTGATAATATAATAGATCGTTGAAACAACGAAAATGAAAAAATTGCCTGACTTCGATTTGCTACCCCAAACAAATTCCAATTCAAACCTTCAGTTTCGTAATGAAGAATTTTTAAAGATCATCAAGATCAAAGAACGTCAAACAACCCTAATTGAAATTTCTGTCAGCTCTACGATTGATACATTTATTAACCACACGTTTGTTCCTACCCCTAAATTAATAACTTCACAACCACCCTATATTTTTTAGCAACGCATTAATTATATACCAGCTCCAGTCGCGTGGGAGTTCAGCTAAATGAAATTACAAAGTTACACAGCATCGGAAAGCGTGCCGTGGCATGCGGAGCGTGATTCGACGATGGCGTAATAATTAAAATGGCTGGTCGTGCGGTGAGTACGCGACGGATCGTAACGCGCGCGCGCGCGACAGCTGCCGGTAATATCGTCCAGCCGCAAGAAAGAAAATCGTCGTCCAAGATGGGAGACCGATCGACATTCCGATCCCCGGGATCTTCTGAGAAACTTCGCCGGCCAGAAGCACAGGGCTGCAGCTGCAGCTGGTACTTCGCGAACGAGGGACACGGTGATGCAAGTCGTGATGCAATTTTAACCCTTTGCACTCGAAAGGCGACTGTTAGTCGTCTAATGATACTAACTTTAAAAATGATCAAATTTGAAATATTTGCTAAGTATTCGCCTATATTAAACGTCATTTAGTTTAGTTAAGTAATATACTAAAATTTATAATTTATAATACTACTTAATCTCCGAGTCTGACTAATATACAAACTAATTAAAGTCTGAACATTTGTGGAACTATCATTTCGTGACTAAAGGTCACCTCTCGAACGCAAAGGGTTAATGGTCTTGTTTTACTATGGAGAATTAATCCCGATCGTTGATCGCCGATAAACAGTGGAACGCGTCCATGAATAGGATCAGTAGTGCAGTTACGGATGCACCGGTTGCTGTCAGTTCTGTCTGTATAGCAGGTCGCGTGCACAGATATCTCAGCGGGCGCTACGGGTCTTGTGCGGGTTGCGAGCGTACGCAAGTCCCATTAACCCCTTGGAATACGAATAAAATGGAATTCGAGGGATTCGAAAATTACTATTTAAGGCTCAAAGATCTGTCAGAGATCCTAGCGGGCGCTGCGGGTCTTGTGCGGGTCGCAAGCGTACGCAAGTCCCATTAACCCCTTGGAATACGAATAAAATGGAATTCGATGGGTTCGAAAAATACTATTTAAGGCTCAAAGATCTATCAGAGATCCTAGCGGGCGCTGCGGGTCTTGTGCGGGTCGCAAGCGTACGCAAGTCTCATTAACCCCTTGGAATACGAATAAAATGGAATTCGATGGATTCGAAAAATACTATTTAAGGCTCAAAGATTTGTCAGAGATCCTAGCGGGTGCTGCGGGTCTCGAGCGGGTCGCGTGCGTGCACGGGTCCCATTAAAGCATTATTGTCGCTCGCTCGCAGCTAACTTTCCCGACGGAAACATATGTTACGTTCTCTCGGTCTTACGCAGACAAATAAAGCGAACTCATTCTAGCTTCCAAGACGGGAACGTCCTTTCGCTCGACCTTCGTCGAAATATATGATGACGACCAGGCGTGTCCATAAAATCAAGTTCGACGGACGTTGGTTATTATTATTGTTTTCCGTGCAACTTGGGGAAACTGATCGAGCCACGCCTCGTTTTGATACTTTAATGACGCCTTTGTAATTACGGTTCTTCGATTTCTTCGTAAGAATCTTTGTCACGCACGCGTTCGTAGGTTTCCTCTGCCCCGTTTCAATTTCTGCGCTTGTTAAGAAGATTTAAATTAAAAAACTTTCCTCGCAGTTGCTTTGTAGGTCAATGATCCTTTTTTCTCATCGACCAAAGTGAACTTTTTGATTGGATTAATTAAAGTCATTGCATCCTGTTCCGAAGTGATTTTAATTTTAATTCGTTCACGATACAGGGGGAGATAGACCGAGGATCCGTTAAATATTGCGAAAAAATTAACTAGAAAGTTTCTAATCCACCCGTTAATGAAATAATACGAAAAACCATTACAAAAGCAACCATAATCTAACTTTTAACCTGATCAAAAATGGAAAGTAGAAGGAATTCTCCAACCTAATTCGAACCTAATCGGCAATAAAGATTCCGGCCTAAAGGAAACCTTTAGGTTCAAGCTTCACCGATTCCTGTTACAGCTCATAATTCAGTTGTGCCTATAAGTCACGAAGAAGACCCCGAGGTCAACGTCACGATGATTTATTACACACCAAGTCAAAAATTATTCGGCGAAACAGCCCCCGAACTATTTCGCGCGCCTCGACTCGTTTTTGCGTCGATTATAATGTTTCCGCGTAGTACGCACAAACACGGGAAAATTATAATCTTGCCCCGTGCAAAATCGTTGGGTCCGTTAACTGCGTCGCTCGCTAAAAATACGGCCCAACGGCGATAGTGGATAAAACGCATTAAATTACACGGCTCGACCCGGGGAAAAAAAAGGTTAAGCCGGACGCTTCTTGCGCGCGGCGTGCCTCGGACGTTGGAAATAAAAGGTGGTGGTGTAACGAAACGTCGTCTTTCCGCTCGTAATAAGCGCGCGCCTGAAAGGCTCGTAAAGGAAACCGCGTCAATGATTACCGTGGCGCGTGAAGGAGAAAAAAAAAACGAGGAAACGTCAGCAACGGGAATCGTGTCCGAGGAAAAGCATCGGGTGGCTATTAACAAGTAACGAGACTTTCTGTTCCGAAACGAAATAACAATAGCAAGAACGTTGGACGTGCAAGCAGAGGAGAGCCATGACTCTGATCGAGCGTAACTGTCAGGAAGTTAACGAGACTTCAACAGGGTTGAACGATATCAATTGGAGAGGCATCTTTGCCGTGGCTCTAGGATGACGGAGATTAAAGATCCGATCGTGGACAGGTCAGAAGCGGTGATAATTTGCTCGGCACCGGGAAGCCCAGTTGTAATTTCTCCGTTTCTGGATCACGGGACTCGACCAGGTCCCGAGGAACGAGGAAAAGATTCCATTCGGCCGATCCTCGATATCCGTATTCGGCCTGGGGAACGTAACATATGATCTCTCTACGATAAGGTATCTCACTGCCTGTCAATATCAGATGTCTAAGCTCTCGACCATTTTCTGGATGGTACCAACGCGTCGCCCTTTCGGCCCGCCACGTATCTTTCTTCCAGTTCCGCACAGCTCTCAGCCCGATTCCCTCTCGACTTTTTCCGTCCTCGTTTCAACCGTGCCCTCGCCTCGCGCTGTTTCGGAACTGGTTTGCGAAGTGGCCGCCGCGCCAGTTGACGAAACTTTCCGTCCGGACCAATCGATCCTTTACCAAGGGGGTAGAGGGGGAGTGGAAGTAGAATGAAGGACTACTGCTTGGAATTGCCTGCGGAATTTTTCTTAGTCTCGTTGGAAACCGAGGGGAAATATCGGGAAACGATCGATGTCCAAGAGGGTACCGTCGATGGTCCCGCGAAACAATTAATGAAGGCGAAGTTCCAGAAGCGATGTAGCTCGGGAAAAATCGCACGATCTCTGTTACACCGTCTGAATCGGCAACGCCTGACCGTCCCAGCAGGACACGATAAGGTAATTAGCAGCGGATGTCGGTTGTAACGACAAAAAACAACAAAACAGGAAATGTACCCCCATCAGAAGAAATGCAGAAAAAGCGTTGAACCTAGAGATTGACCAGCGTGGCGAGGCTAACTCTTAAGTAGGCCCTACTCGATGAGGCTGGACTCGCAGATAGCGATGGGTTCAGATTACTTCGAGTTGCAGGTGAAAACAAGCCATGTATAGGGGTTGTCCAATTGTCAGAAGTTCCAATACTTTAACTCGAACCCAAAACTGACCGACAATCCAGCTTCGCGACTGGTCTCAGCGTGTAGGGCCATCTTTTGAGGCAAGAGAGGGAACAACCATGGGGACATAATTCTTGGAGCTGCCAGCGGAAAAGCTTGCCACGGTTGAGCGACACTGCCGGTCCGGATGACTGGCCGGTTAAGTTGAAATACCGGTCCCATCCTGGCAGCCTAGTCGAGCTCAACTATCGTGGCCAGATAGTCGTTCCAGCTTCCGTGAAGCTTCAGGCACGAGCAACTCCCCCTTACCTGCGAGCCGAGCAAGAACCCCGGGACGACGGGGGAGAGCGGAACTGGGCGAGCGGGGGGAGAGGAATAGAAAAACCGGCTGGTGAGAGAGGACAGAGGCGGTTGGCTGGAGGGTGGAGGGGTAGGGGGGAGAAGAGCACTCGAGAACTCTTAGCGGCCTGGGCGACCACTTTTCTCTTGGGCATAGGCGCGCTGCTCTCGCCTATCCGGCTTCGGCTAACTCCGTGGGCACTCGTGAGGCTTCGGGCACGCGAGAACCACGCGCATCAAGGTCGCGGCCGTCTACCTTTCCCCCATGGCAAGTGCATGCATTGTGCCACAACGCAGTTCCACCGACAAGGCGGCTGCCCGGCTTGATTTCTAGAATCGGATACTGAGGCTCGCCGAGGAATGTCCCTCTCCTCTTTCTTTGCAAATTGTCTCCCCAGAGTTTTCTGCTGTGTCAAACGTTCTCAGTAAGGCGGCATAATGGGATAGAAAAGAAATGCTGCGGTAGAGGTACATAGCCAGGCGGCGAACACGAATATCGTGGTAGCAGGGTTCAAGCTTTAGGTGGCGATTAGTAATTGTGTAGAAGGAGGATTCGAAGATCACAATTTTGGATTAAACGTATGATTGATAGAAATGCTACGGTAGAAGTAGTCAGGTGTCGAACCTGAATACTGAAGCATTAGGATTCAAGCTTTGGATGGCGATTAGTAACTATGTAGGAGGGTTCAAGATCAATTTTTTATCATTTTGGTTCAGATGAGTACTCCGTGTACCATAACAATGATATTTCACTGTTTTCATTTCATATATAGCTACGAATAAACCTAAAGAAACGATTTGGATAAATAGAAGCATTGCTCAACCCTAAGTGTTAGGGTACTACGGAAACTATGTCAAAAAGAAATGGATGACCCGAAACTAAAAGGGTGTAGCTTAAAGTGTACTCAGAGCGATTTCACTTTACAATTGAAGAGTATCTAACATTTTATTCAAAATTATCAAAAATTGTATTTGACAGCTGCAGCTGCAAAGCTGCTGCCACATTTCCCACAATATTGCATTTTATTGTTTCTAAAAATGTCCAAAGACGTATACACAAGTCTACGTTTCCACGTATTATACTCTTTCATGAACGATTCCTTTTGCAAGGCAATACGTTTGTGTGTGGCTATTGAGAATTCAGCAAGGACATTGCGAGACGTTGCTGAATTTAACAAGATGTCGCTAAACAGAACGCACGAAATTCTTCTCGTTGTTTGAACTACGTATCTTTCTTTCGTTTTATATGGTTGTTTGGGTAGACACTGTCCTGCGAAAAGTTTGTTCAAAAGGCAAGAGACGGTGGGTTGGATGTTGCAGCGACACGCGCTAAGAATGATAGGCATTAACATCAGAATTAGTGTGGCCATTAATGAACTTCTGCCAGGGTAAAGAAAGAGAGGGAAACGGCACGGAAAAAATGGCCGGTTGTAAAGTTCTTTTACGAGCGGCTGCGTAAAATATTATTGCGCGAGATGTTTATGCAAGGTGCACGTAGCAAAGAGGATAAACCGATACCCAGGCTACAGACCGTTGGATATCAATCCCTTTTGTATTCCACCTATCGTTCGCGGCAGTAAAAGCTTCTGCCGTATCTATCCTCGCTGCAGGTAAAATTCGATGATGAACGATACAGATGGAAATTTAGAAGGAAATGAAAAACAACTTGAAAGTTTCGCCGTTTTTTTCCCCCACGGTACGAAAGCAGGTGCAGTCAATCAAACTTTTCACGAAACAAATTGATCAACTTCGCTTCTTGGAAATTTTCAATTTTCGTTAGTCGTGCGTACATACAAGATATGTCAGAATAAGGGATTGGAGGTTACTTTACGTCCAAAAATAAGTGGAAAATGTGGAACACAATTTTTTCGTAGAACGTTTCATTTTTGAGACATCAAACGTTGAAACTTTGTGAAATATGTATGAATTGTGTACTACACATCAGTTGAATAAATTTTTTCGTAAATATAATTTCACCTTAGCGTATACTAACTAAAGAATAGAAATAATGTACCCTAAAGATTGTTTTAAAGCAGAAATTCAAAAGTCAAACACATACGCATCTCACGAACTTTTGAAGTTCTTTACCTCCAAAATGAGACGTCCTTCGCAAAAATCGTATCCATACTTTCGACTAATTTTTGCACGTAGAATAACATACTTTCCCATTAGTATCATCTTTCCCTATAATTTCACTTCGTCGTTTCGCACAAAAAATCTGGTAGTTCTACTTTGTACGCCTTTTCTTTAATATTCCACTGCATCATGAAGATGATCAATTTTGCTGCCTCGCGGCTTGTATTTCATCATACGTTCCTCTCTTTGTCAGCCTTGTATCGCGGTCCTGCCCAAAAGGAAAGGAGCTGAAACAGCAGCCCCTGCGAAGGAGCTCGGTCCAGAACTAATCGTCAAAATATACGCAGGCCCGCGCGAGCCACCTGCTCGATCTGAAAGGTTACCCAGAGCTTCCTCTCGAATGTATCAGTGGGAAAGGATGCATCGTGGAGAATTACGAAGAGAAGTCGATGGCTACGGTCGCTGGCGGCGATGCACCGCCGCCAAGTTGCACCGAGTTGCTCGCATTATATTTAACCCGTCCGGTTCGCCTGGTATACTCAAAGCAGTAGGAATTTTCTGTGCTTCGCCGACCTATGCATTCTGCGTGTCCTGCATCGCCGATGTATCAACACGGGAATAAAGGAACGCGTAGAAACGCTCGAGACCCAGCCAACAGCCTCGAGCTAACGGGAATTCGGGATTAGGAACACGAGCAGGCTGGATTTAACGATGATTAATAATAATACTTCTCCGGCTGGCCTAATTATCCCCAGCGAGGGGCTGTGGTGGGGCACAGCAAAACGCTGGCATCCTGTGGTTCGGTGATGAGAGTCGGTGGTAACCGTAAATGATACGGCTGCGCGTTATTCTGATTATTATTACCGTGGTCGATCCCTGTATCCGCGAAATATTTATCAAACAGCTCGATCTGAAAGCTGGAAATCTCCCGCGCATTTTTCTTTTGGAACGAAACGCAGCCGGATTTGCGATTCATATCGTTCTGACGAGCCCGTGCAATTTGCTGGGAACCAGGAATCGCATGGAAATGTAAATAACCGAGACAACGAGACTCCGCTACGAGATTCAGGCGTGTCCCCTTCTAGGCAAACATCGAGTTCCTTCGATCGAAAGATCACGTGAACATATTCGATGAACCGTGCAACTTGATCCAGATCCCTTTCCATGGCACAGGAAATCAGAGATCGTTTACTGACACCAGTAAGTCGTAGTCTGTCGTATTATACGAAACAATATTGAGACAGTCTACGACAGCTTGGGTCCAAGTGACCATTAGACATCACTGTAAGTCAGTTCTTCCAGCTAGTGTATAAGCCGGTTCCAAATTGTGTTGCACAAACGTTTAGGACAAAGGTTGCCCGTAACATCCCTAGTTACGAGTATAATAGGTGACCCTGAGACGAAAAACGTCTACCCCCTCCTGTGCCTCGTGTCTCCCTACATCTTTGCGCTCCCCTCTTGCTGTGCAATGATACAATTGGTAATAGAACGGAGACGGGTCCCGCCCACCTTAGAGCTAGGATGTAACAGACGTAGCACGTTGATCCCTTTGGCAATATAATACTGTGGTACCTTATTAAGATAACAGCATATAGTCTTTAAGAGATACCTAATCTTATCATAGAAAGTTTCTCAACCGTAATTCGATACCAGTTAAAAGCTGCAATATTCATTCTACCATTTATCCCTAATGTACCAACGACCTATCCGGGATATAGAATTCTTAGATTTTTAAGATCACGACCTTTTCTAAACATAGGATTCTTTTATAATGTATCGGATCCTCGTTCGCAGATGCATCGAATCAATAATTAAAAAAAAAAAAATGGCTCCACAGAGAAACGAGAAGCTAATTCGTCGAAAAATTCTACCCTATTTCTGGCTTCCACTCGTAAATAAGATACGGAACGCGAAAGCACACGAAACTCAGCAGAATTTTATCGTGTTCAGACCAGTTTACCGTTCTCGAAGAGCGAACGCCTTTCTCGTAGGAGGGCAGGCGTACAAACGATTTCCGGTAGCGTCTTTCCGGGGCCGACATAGGAATTCCACGCGTATGAACGTATAGACCACCTGATAGGTGCACCACCCGGGGATTTTAAATGGATGCCGAAGGGAGCGCGCGGCGAGAATTAAATGGCGACCAGACGGAGACAGGACGAGGACGACGGCATGAACGAAGAGGGGAACGGGCCGGGCCAGGGGTTGGAGAGAAAACAGCAAGTTGCAACAGCTTGCCCATAGTTCAACCCCGCTACAGTTCCGTGCTCGCCGTGAATTTCAATGCGGTTTACACGCCAGGCCATATTCTTCGAGCTGTAAATTGCCCGTCCGGGCGAATCACATTTGTTTCCGACCTGTCCATCTCTCTCTATCCTCTATGTCTATTCGTTCACCAAACGCAACGATTTCACGCTCGCAATTTCTTCCTTGATGTGCCAGTAAGTCCTCTGCATGGCTATCATGCAAAGAGTGCAGTCAAAAATGCTCAGATTCATTACCGATGCACCATCGTTTGTTTCGAACCAAACACTACATGAGGATTTTGGAATTCCTTATGTTCAAGACACCATTCAAGAAAGAAGCAATAGTCACCACCCTAACATGTACAATCGCTCCAATCCGCTTATGCCACCACTACTTCAAGTTCAGGAAAACAGAAGACTAAAAGGTGTCTGGCCAATCGACTTCAAATGAGATTTAAGAGAGCTTCTCGTTGGGGAGGCTGTTGTTCCTATGATATACGATCAGCTCATGGAATGATCAGTTCCGATTGCTGAAGAAAGAAGAGAAAAAGAAACTTCTCTCTTCTCCCCTCCCCCTCGATCCCTATTCCCTTCCCCACTGGTTCTTTCGCGATACGAAGAGGAACTTTTTGGCCTGCTAGACGTGCGATGAACGAATTTACTAAAGCCTCCCATTGGCCTCGCAATTTTTGGTCTCTCAGGTAAAGTTCCGATGTATTGACGTGTTCCTGGCTGCAAAAGCGCGGAGAGCTCAGGCGAAACTGCTGTTCTTCCTGCTTGTCGCGTGTAATTTAATCTATTTTTTAGTGGCCGTAAGCCACGTTGTTCTAGAGCGTCGTAAACTTCCTTCGCACGGTCACCGGTTCTCTTGTACCTTTGTTACTTTACTCCTCCGCGTCCGCTATACACCCCCCCCCCTGGCCCTTCGCCGTCTTCGCTTCGTCGTTTGATAGTTCGCCTGTAGCTGTTGCAAGCTTTCGTGCAATCTATCCACGATCAGGTAAATTGATCATTCCGTGGCAATGAGTAATTCATTAGGACACCTTGGTCTAGCCGTAAAGAACACGGGACCTGACACTTTCGCTCAATGTATGACAGACAATTGCATCTTGACCGAAGTCTCGTTTTTATTAGTCAAATCTGTTGGACTGGGTTGGCAAAGGATTAGCGCGGAACTCGCTTAAACTAATTTATTGTCTAACTAGCTAAATCTACAGACCACACTTTGATTCTATTTTAAATGTTATTCTGCGGGATAACAGTCCCCATTTACGCTCGATCACCCTTTTGCTACATACTAAGGGCGCATCCTCATCCCTAAAGTTCTATTCGCAACGTGTACTACCTATCAAAACTTAACCGACTGAAAATCATCAACAAACGATTATCTTCTTTCTCGTTTCAATATATAACGTAATGCTCACTGAATTGGTTAGCAACTAGTCAGTTGCTAATTTTTGAGAATCAATTAAAGCTTTTTCTAAAACACACTAAAGGTGCATCCTAAAGTTCTATTCGCAACGTGTACCATCTATCAAAACTTAACCGACTCGAAATCACCAACAAGCAATTATCTTCTTTCTCGTTTCGATATATCATATAACGTAATGCTCGCTGAATTAGTTGGCAACTGGTCAGTTGCTAATTTTTTGAGAATTAATTAAGGCCATTGAAGCTTGAAGTTCGCATAAATTATACTCTGTATACGCTAGCCTTTGAGGATGTAAGGTCGACCTCTGCGGCGAGGACGCCTGTACCAACAACCGGATGAGAACTCGAGAAAAACGAGCGACGTAGCGTCAGCTTGTACCTACGTGTAAAAACGACTACCGTCCTGCATAAGGGAAAAAAATTTAATTAAATCCAATAGCTGCCCTAGACTCGACACCCAGCTCGCCGCGGAAAGAGGGATAGAATCATCGAAATAGATTCCTCGTGGAACGAACGAGTTATGTATCAGATATTATTTTTCTTTGCCCCTTTTCGACCAAGTAAACATAAACTGTGTGTTTTCAGAAAATTTCCCCTAGGACGAACACGCGTACATTCACAGGTGCACGAGTGTGTGTGTGTGCGTGTGTGTGTTTGGGTATGTGTGTGCACGGTTAATCGGATGGTAAAGCGTTCACACGGTTCACCATTCAAGCAAGCATGTAAGTGGCATGTAAGTGACTAATTGACATCAATTAGTGGAATTAATGTGGCAAATTAATGAACGTTCGAACGTATTTGCTTCTTTTCTCCGGTATTTAATACGACTGCCCGTGTAATCGTCGCGTTAACGTTGAATCATCGATTGGAATGGTAAATGGGATTAACTTTGTCGCATTCAAACGGTTTGCCATTGGCGTGTCGATAAACAGAAACCTTATGAATACTCGATAACACGAATCATCGCGTTAACCCGAAGAGTTCTATTATTGAAGACAACTATACACAGATTTGAAAGCTCTCAACTAAAGTCTCAGAATTCTTAAAAATACCTTTAAATTTCACAAAAATGACCACTTAGGCGATTTCAAGGAGGTAGAAACTTTGATACCAATTAAAAATATAAATCACTGGTGTAAAACTTTCTTAAGTATACTATACCAAGAACTTACAAAGTCTCAGAATTCTCAAAAATACCTTTAAATTTGATACTCACAAAAATGGCCACCCAGGCTTTCAACTAAAGTCTCAGAATTCTCAAAAATACCTTTAAATTTCACAAAAATGACCATCTAGGCGATTTCAAAGAGGCAGAAACATTGACAGCAATTAAAAATATAAATCACTGGTGTAAAACTTTCTTAAGTATACTATACCAAGAACTTACAAAGTCTCAGAATTCTCAAAAATACCTTTAAATTTCACAAAAATGACCACCTAGGCGATTTCAAGGAGGTAGAAAATTTGATACCAGTTAAAAATATAAAACACCGGCTTTCTCAATTATAGTATACCAACAACTTGCAAAGTTTTTCCAAACGATCGTGCGAAAGGAAGTATCAAACATTTTTGAATCGCTATAAATTGAACACTTTGAGAAACCCTTTTTTCCGACGCACAACGTGCGAGGGCACTATAAAACAAAAGGTTTAATGCCTCCGGATGTAACCGGCCTCGCGTTGTAACTGAAAGCTCAAACGCTGCTTCGCTTCGTAAGAAGAAAATGAATTACGGCTGAATACGCCGGATGGGCCCGCAGAATTGATAGGCCTCGAAGAAAGGCGGCTCTACGCCTCGTGTTCGAATATTTAATCGAGTTTGCTACATCGCGGCAAAATATCGAAACGCATCACACACCGCGAGGGGGCACAAGATATATATCAACGGTCGAACCGGTACGCGTCGGAGAAATATAGCGTGCAGCGGACCTTTTTATGATCGCTGGAACGGGTTTAACTGGCATTTTCCTCGGTTTTAAAGGGAGACTTTAATTTAAAGTTAACTTGTATACCGGTGTCGGCGTCGTAACCCGGACGATAAATAGGAGGCAGAGGCGAGCTACGGAGGAGACGGAACAACCGGACACGTAAGTCGTGAAAACGCGGCGCACAGAAAGCCCTTTCCCGCCCCCGCCTCTGCGCCCTCTGAATATTTCAGAAATCTGTTCACCCCTTTCCTTCCTTATCGTAGCCGCAAAAATTTCGCCCGCTGTTGTCCACGGCCCCCGCTTGGCCAAACAAAGATACCCGGGGGTGATTAATTAAAACGCCGCCCTCAGATTTATCTTGGGCGTCGTTCGCGGAATTCGGCGAAGAATGGGATAAACGAGGGAGAAAAAGAAAGGGGAGACGGCGAAAAAAAGAGGCTTACACCGACGTGGGATACCGCGTTTAACCTTTCTGCATAGGGATGTCGTGGTGAGATCCGTTCGCAAGTTGGGATGTCGTCGCGACGTCATCCTTAATTAGGCTGGCGGAACTTTAAGATTTTATCGGCGGGGTAGAAATATTTGTAAACATTCAATTAATCCGTGCTCGCCGTTAACAGCTTATCCCATTCACTGCCAGAGCAAATTTAGAACGCTAAGATTTTATTTTATTTTTTTTTTAATATGGATTATTATTTTGACAACAAAATATTATATAGAATTTTTGTTCATCCTCCCTAGTAATTCGTAACTGAAACGGCTATAAACTTGTTCCGTGATCAATTACAATCTAAACTTGTAGTTATTATTATGAGTTACTCGCTTACAACTCCATCAACTTTAATAGCCAGGGAAGATTATCACCTTTTAATGCATACAGTGCCGTTCGTAAACAGTACTCGCCATTCTTTATGATAACAAAAAAATATAAATACGAGAAGCATAATTCGCCATCTTGTGTAATATTACAGGTTGACCGTGAAAATACAGGATATCTGTATGCATCTAAATTTTTCAACAAAGTACCAACACTGGAGGTCACCCTATATGTTACCGAAATAAATTCATTATTCGTTCTCGTAAAATGCTTATATCATGCTGGCATTTCATATTAACGAGCGTCTATGCAAGTACGGATTATGCTTATTAAGCGTGCATACATGCAGTCGCATAAAACGGTTTGCAAAAGTAATTATTCATAGAAATTCGTTTAAAATGCTCAGCGTGGCGAGAGTAGCGCAACGAGCTCAAGGGGTTAAATAAAAGATACCAGGATATATTCACTACCGTTACCGTACGTGTGCCGGGCACGTATTATCCGGTTCGAATAACCGGTAGAGAAGATGGAATCGAAGCATAAGATCGTAACGTCGAAACGAGAATCCGGAATACTTCTAAATAGCTACAGGTTCCCATGGTCTTCTTGGCAAATATCCGAAACAGACCGTCGCAAATTCTAAATTACATCCTGCCCTCTTAATGCCCTGTATTAAGCACAAAGTTCGACATAATATAGCAATAGCTGTCTAGCCCACAGCGAGGTACACCTACGAGAAGCCTCTCATTAAACCGTGTACGAGATAAAATCCAAGATCGTGCACGCCTTTCCTCTACATCGCACGCCCGCAGGACGTAACGGGACGAAAGGTTGGCTAATAAAAATCGCGAGCTTTCATTAATTCCAGAATACGTACAGCCGGTCAATTATTATTTCTCCAGCCTCTGACGCGTTGGATTACACCGTCATTCGCTTCCCGACGCCTCCATTCACGCTGTCAATCGCTTTGTGACGGAAACGATACTCGATAGGATAAAGTTCCATCGTCATGTTAAATTAAAACCACGGATGTACACCGCAACCAGGAAAGAGTGAGCATTACGCCGCGCATGTCCAACCGCGCAAGTGGGGAAAGAGTGGGGGTACGCTCCACCCACACTCCAGGCCCATATAGCGGGCCTAGGCAAATGGGAAGAAAGTGGGGGTACGCTGATCCCCACCACACTACGGGCCCACGTAGGACCCACTTTTGGCTGGAACACCTCTTTTACTCTTGTTTACTAATTTCTCCATGATCGCAAGTAGAAATTTCAATTAATTTTTCAGCTAAATTTAAACTCACAATTCATAAAGCCTCACAAGTTATTCTATCTTCCACGATACGAGCACAATTTCCATAATATTCACTTTTGCTAACCTATACACGCTTATACATCTACAAACGCATCTACGAAGAACTCAGAGTTAGATGTAATCGCGCAATCGATCACGATTTGTTTTCGCCTAGCAAGTGCAGCGTTAAAAAGAGGCGAAGCGACGAAAGACGAAGGAAAGTGGGAATAGGATGAAACGTGGAAATAGACAGGAACAGATCAGACGTTCGCTCGTTTCTGCTAGACACCTGGACCACGCCTAGAAGAAGACCCTTCGTACATTCGTTGGAATATTAATGCGAGGCTCGATGTGAGGGCAGCCTTATCCACACACCGTGTGCCGCGTAGGGACGTTGAAAGCGCGAAGGAGAAGCGAAAAAGACGGCGCACGAGTGGAAGAGCGAAACGGGACAAAGAAACGAAGACACATGGTGGAAGCGAGAGGCGGAAAGAGAGAGAGGGAGAAACAGAAAGAAGCGCGGTTTGATAGAGGCTCTTGCTACCGCAGGAAAAGAGAAACGTAGCCGCAGGCTGAGCAGGTTGTGGCGTTTGCTGCCTTCTTCTTCGCCCCTCCCTTCTTCACCGAGATACACCGAGTCGCGTCTTTGTCCTGCTCGTTAACCGGTCTCGCTCCTCTTGGCGGCAGGTCGAGATGGTAAAAGGTGGAGGCTACAAGGAGGCCGTCCAGAGAGGGAAAAAGAGAGGCAGACCAAGACGAGAACACACCGTTGTAAAACGGAGAGAAAGAGAGACAGAGAGAGAGAGAGAGTGGGAGAGCGCAGAGCTCCGTGAGGGGGAGAGAAAACGAGAAAAAAGAATATTTCCGAGGTAGACCCTTTGTTCCCCATGTTTCGAAATTAATGGCTGGTGCCTCTACCGAGGCCCTCGAGGAGAAGACGATCATTTAATTGAGTCGAAGCCGAGCACAGCCGCTGTTTCCTCGCCCGTTTCACGTCCGGGACATTATACTACCACTTCTTCTTCGTCCTCGTCTGCTTCTCCTTCCTGCTCCCCCTACATCGCCACCCCCTCCTCGCTGGTCCACCCTTTTTGCCCTTATTTCTTCTTTCCACGCGATCGACCCCTCCCACGACGCCAGGGTCCACGCGTACGTCTGTTTTCTCTCGCTCCTCTTCTCGTTATCGTCTCTCCTTTCAGCTCCGCGGGTGCACCACCTTCAGCTAGCAACTTTGTTTCCTCCGGTTTCCTCGCATCTTCGCCAGCGAACAATGTCCCTTGGTACCTCTCGCCCAGCCTCGCCTACGGTCAACAAGGAATCGTCGCTGGCCACGGACTTCGTTGCCCTCGCCTGGCTGCAGCTGCTGTTAAGCAAATGTCCCGATGCATTCCCACGGCACCGCCAACTGATTCGACCCAGAATTATTGCGTACACTTTCTCCGGCGATTCGGTTACGCAAAAAGTTACAAACGCAGCGAGAACATCGACCTGTTTTATGCAGGACGTTCTCGTGCCACCGGATCTGAGAGTTTTCAGAGTGTTAGAGCTGTAACCATTGACGGTTCTGTTGTGTATGTCTCTGCGGCACGTTTGCATTTTTATTAAACGGAAGTGGACTTCGGTAACAATAGTACCGAACTTGAACAGCGACACTGAATCGCGATAATTGCTTATTTCAATTTCAAGCTCCTGTACCAGCTTCGTTCGATTTTTCATTAGATTCATTCATCGTTGATCAATCGCATCGATGGGCTATTAAATAATTCGATCGGTTTTTCAACGTTTCGCTAATTCATTGTTAACGCTGATATAATGATCGCTAAATAAAAAAAAACGAACGGACCACCAATTGAAGACCGATGCTGATGGATGAATATCCGAGACAGAGCACACTAATTCAACTAGCAGCGAATTAATTTTCAACTGCACCAAATTTATGTACATCGCGGGCACACGTGTTTCTATTAATTACGTACCAATGTACAACAGCGTGCACACACGGGCAACGAAATTACGCTCTTATAGTACGCGCAATCCCATTAGGCCGGTAGCCGTCCATTAAATAATACTCCAATTTTCCAAGGATATTAACTCGTTCAGCATGAAATGGATACTTTCGTCGATCATTCGTGGGATCGCGGAACAGCCAATCGTGCACTCTGTTACGCCCAAGCGTAATCGTTAAAACAGAGAAGAAATTGACTTTCTAAATCGTACAAGAACCGACTTTATAAACGGTTCTAGCGAATTGCGTCTGGAGATAGTGCAACGACGACTTTGTGAAGCAGCTTAATCTCTAGACGATAGTCCCTATCCACTGAATCATCCCCTACGATTTAGCCTAATCGCCATACAATATCCGTTATCGAAACTATTCCATATTACTAATAACTTTGTGACCAAAATCACGTAGGGCCCCCGATTTTCTCTATATAAAACCCCTTCGTCTAATAAACGGCAGTTAGTTTGCAACCCTTAAATTTAAAGGGTCCCTACCCTTAAAGTTCTACGGAATCATCGATAATTATCTGGTGACGATTTCATAGACGCGTGGCAGCCTGCTAGGCTGAAATTTCGTTTCAATCGCAACACGGTTAAACGAAGAGCGATTTAATCATGTCGCCAGCGGTACGTTGAATAATACATTCCAATTTCCCAAGGATATTAACCCCTTTAACGCCAACGGCGGAGGTGAAACGGGCCACGGCAGGTAAATAAATAATTTTGATGAAGCATGTGCTCTGCCATTCCTGATTAACCGGGTCTACGCGTCGGCTGAATTATGCACTTTCCACTCCTTCGAAACGCTCGGTTGATTACAGCGCGTTAAACGACGCGCGTCGTAAAAGTTAACGCCGAGACGACAGTAGATTAATTATTATCGTCGACCCGTCGAACGTAACCCTGCCGAACGACAAATCACTGACGCCGGCAGAACGATGCTTTCGTGAACGAGTAATCGAACTATGGCTATTGGACGCGAGGCATTGTTCGACCTAACCCGAACCTAACCTCGTATTAACAATTTGAATAACACAACTATGGCGGTCCGAACAAGAGCAATTGTTGGAACTGAACCCGAACTTAACCAAACCTAATTGAAATGAACCTTTTGGGTAACACAATCCTGGCTATCGAGCCAGAGAAATCGTTGAAAGCTAACCTGAAATTAACCTCTTGAATAACACAACTGCGGCTACAGGACCAGAGAAGGTGTTGAGACCTAACCCTAACCTGAAATGAACCTTTTGAATAACACAACCCTGGCTATCGGATCAGAGAAATTGTTGGGACCTAACCCGAAACCTAACCTGAAATTAACCTCTTGAATAACACAACTACGACTGCAGGACCAGAGAAGGTGTTGAGACCTAACTCTAACCCTAACCTGAAATTAACCTTTTGAATAACACAACCCTGGCTATCGAGCCAAAGAAATCGTTGAAACCTAAACGAAATCTAACCCGAAACCAAACCTAACCTGAAAATAACATTTAAATAACACAATTAACTGAACTTGCAAAAGAGCCTACTCAAAGAGTTCTCATAAAATGTTTGTAACCAACAGATTCCTAGGAAATGGTCCTAGTTATATTTACATATCATTATACAACGATTGAAAAATTATAAAATGCTACAACGCTCTTGCCAAATACCAAAATTACGATAAAGTTGTAAAATTAGTATTAATCGATAAAGCATCAAAGTAGACACAATGAACGCAACATGTTAACGTGTGTTATTCGGTTTGTGAAACCTTCCACCCTGCCATGTACTCAGCTCAAGGTTCAAGCACCAACTTATTCTGAGTTCACCTGTTCGAAACAAGACATTTCTATACGAACAAAATTCTCGCGTCGCTGGCGCATCGATTTCTTAAAATTCCAACGATGATTCCCGGCAAGTGTTCTCGGCAAGCACGAGGTACGTAGTGGCAGCCGCGATACAGCACGAGATTAGATGCAATCTGCGATCGCGTTTCCACGGGTAAACACTTTCGTGCAGATTATGTCGACGGGAGAGAGCATCCCTCCACGACGCAGCGAAGGCGGTCTACTCGACTCGAGAAAGGTGGAGATGATATCTTCTAAATAAACGTTTACTTTGCTGTATATATCCGTTGAATGACGCCGTCGAGGTCTCGCCGGTTAAGAGGCCTCGCCCTTGTAACTCGATCACACGACTCGACCGTCGTTGACTCAGTTTCTTACTCGAACTTTCCTCGAGAAAGCTTTACTCGATGGCCGGTCATGACCGTGGATCAGTTTCTGCCAGCATCGGGAAAACGATTTCATTTTTGTTCGAACTTTTCCCCCTTTTCCTTGCCGTTGCACACGATGTACGTTTCAGCGAAACAATACAACCTATGAATTTTCAATTCCATCTACTTTTCGTTGAAATCGTTAGCGAAGTGTAAAATATTCGTCGTTTAAAATATATTTTAGCCTAACTCAGAGCAAAGTCTTCCGAGACTTTTGAATGGGAGTGTACATTCGACAAATCGCTCTGTCATTTAAGTGATATTCCGTTAAAATCGAAGAACGATGACCAGCGGTTAATTTAATTGAAAGAACGTCCAACTGTAGAAGTCTCTGTAAGCGGAGCATTATGAATTAATAGAAGCCAAATTAATTATAATAAAAGAAATGAAACAACGTTGGACGTTGATATATCCAGCGGTTAACTGTTTGAAAAATGCACGACACTTTAAGCGATATAATTAAGTCTTCGATCGATTGTCCGAATAAGTTAATCTTGAAAGCCCGGATATGGACGTCGAGAGAAATAGTCGACGATAAAATGTCGCATATCAACACAAGTGACAAATTTCTACTAACCGACTGAGTTCTCTTTCGCACTACATCTAATAACGCGCAAAATATTCTTAAATATAATATATGATAAATATAATTATTTGGGAGTTCTCGTTGAACGGTACAGCTAACTAATCACAGCATTCGAATGAAACACAATATCGATTATAATAATTCCCAGTATCCGTGGGAAGTTAAAGAATCCCAGACAGAACGGATAATTCGAAAAGCGATAAAATTAGAAGCTGTCAAACGTAGTGCTTCAAAGCTGACCGAAATCGAGTAGCGAAGACATAGTAGAAGCTTTCACGCTGATCGCGTCTTGGCCCTTGCAAAATTCACGACACCGCGCGGTATAACCTTGTTGCGAGCTATTAGGTCAATTATATCATGGTATTACGATTTAATACCATCGGGCTTTTAGTCAAGGAACGTAATTAAAGCAAGGTATTAGCGTCTTTGGCTTTTCGATGGGACCTAAATACAATCACGGCCCAAAGGAGATCGGGTTCTGGCCATGATCGAAAAGAGTGCCATAATAAGGCAGGTTGCGCAAAAACGTTAATAAGTTGCAGGAATGCCGAGCATTCCATTTGCTGATTAAGGGGTGGCAGAGTGGAAGAACGTCCAACAGCGGACCTGAGATCCGAGAATCGATATTTTACGTATCCTTGGTTTCGTGTCTAATTAATTAAAACGCAGTTTCAAAATTAAATAGACACAGCGATAAAATTACATCCCTCTCGATACTACAGGTAGATTCAGGTTATCGAAAATCCTTCTGAACGTAAGAAGCGAAAGTTTAACCGAATTTTCAATCCAAAATTTATAATAATTACTGGAAGGTCAAATGGCTCACTTATAATGAATCATCGATAACCAACGTTGCAAAACGTTGTAAAATGGAATATCTTAAAATATCAGAAGAACATGGCAAACACACTCAAAAGTCTCAATGATAACTGCACCAGGTTAAACTGTGTAAATCTTCGATCGAAATCACTCGACGGCAAAGCCTTTGGTTGAGTTAAGAACCACTGACACAAACTGGTCCCTTTGATCCAGTGTTATGATACTTTTTCTTCCCATCGTCCCCTGATTGTTCCACCTGATACTACGGATGGCGTCGCTACCAGGCCCATTTAAGTCTCACCGTTGCACGAACACGTGTTCCTCCTCTGGCACTCAACGCAAGTGCTCGGCAGAATGAGTGAAAATATCGGAGAATCGCTATAACGTGGCCAACAAGTGCACAAGTGCTGCTGAGCCCAATCGAGTATTGGAAACCCACCGCTAAAGTGGATTCTCGCTACCTCTGAGGATATTATATAGTGCTTTCTGCTTCAAAGTCATCTGCTAAACACTCGACTAAAGCTCCTGTGGACATTTCCTGTCCCAGATACCTGAATTGCTAGAATTCGGAAGTTGTACAAATAGGAATCGAACCAGAAACAATGAAACTGCAGGAAACAGTGGTTGAGCGACATCTATCGAGCGCGTCAGTATATTAGAATCAGATACGAGTGCAAATGCAACAGTTTTCAAGGGGCAAAGGTTTGAGGCGACTAAAGGTACAACAAGAGCATCTATCGCGGTTAAAGGAACTGGTTTCGCGATCACGAGGACCATTTCAGCCTCTGAGCTCCCCTTTTCAGAATTGAAACCCGACCACCCTCGTTTTACCTAATTTCGCAAGCAGAACGCAGGCTGCTCGAACCCGCTTATCGAAACACTTTACACACGCAGTCCCTTCCTTCCATGGTATCTCGATCAGGGGACCAGTCAGACGCGCTCACTAGGTTCCCTTCACCCATATTACCGAGGCGGTGTCCCAAGGTAAACAATCGCGTTTCACCAGAACTCTCGGGAATCGAGTTACGGCAAGAATCGCTGTTGCATGCGGACCAATAAGCGACAACGAGCAAGCAACCCATCAGAAACAGGTTCCACGGTTCAGATTTGTGTGTCCCTGTGGCCGAGGTTGCTCTTACGTTTTTTAGATCGCCCTCCTACCCTATTGTTCCGCCTAATCTTATGGGCGAGAACACTGGCTCGAGTGTACGGGCGTTGAAGACTATAAATATAAAAGACGGCCGTTCTTTGGACCCGCGTACGCCGCTGGCACCTGTCGTGTGGCTCCAGGTAGAGACACCATAGGAGGGGAACGGGTTTCGAGACGGGCGGAGGGAGTGAGAGATCGAGAGACCGCCGTAAGATGGTGGCTCTCCCGCGGTTGCTCCAGGACCGGTTCAGGAATCCGGGGCCACGCTTACGCGCCAGTGCTTATCAACCTGTACATTCTCCGTACCAGCTCGCGCATCGTCGATTAAATATGTTTATTTACGAAATGTAGGCACTTCAGGAATTCAAGTAACGCGCAGCGATAAGAAGTTGGTTAGCAAGGGGTATGAGAGTCTGATTAGTTGTAATAGATATCGGTTCAGAAATAGAGTACATAGGGTTCCATTATTTACCAGAAGAACAACGTCAGCGAAATCAAAGCACATTTAAAGTGGTGGATAAAATGAAAACAGGAGTATCTTTAAACATTCCTTCGAACAGAACTCGTAGCTAAGATAGAAAGAAAATCTACGGTCTCGCTTTTTATACCATCACTCTTAAAAGGATAAGAAGAACTATGAGATTAATCTTAAGTAAACTCTTGACCACCAGCCCCAAAAACTGAGTGGCATTAGCTTCACTGTTTCAAACTCCGTCATTGCGCTAAAGCTGATCAAATTGTCGGCACTTTTACTCGCCCCGCCATAGGTCGCGGCTGGTTGCCTGCTGCACGGCGTCAGAAGACGCCGCGATCACGATGACGAGCAGCTTTTACGAGTGACGCGGCTCTGCTCTTTCTCCTCCTCTCGCTTTCTTCAACACGCGACACCCTACGAGGGAGAGAGGGAACACGTACGGTGCCCGCTCGGAGGATCCCGGGGGAAAAACATTCTGCGTGTTTTTGCATGAGAAGAAAGAGACGGCGAGAACACAGAGGGTCGAGCTCTCGAGATTCAAGGATCGTTCAGACGGATTTTTCTTGGCGCCGTTTAACACCAACCGCGCTGATAAGAATGTTCGGACCAGGTGTTCCCTTAGAATGCACTTTTCAAGCATCCACGCAATCATTTCAAGCAGGATATTCGATTGAAACTCTTGTTGTCGATCGCTGCCCCGATGATCTTTCTTATTTTACTCGTTTCCTTTTCTATCCCTCGTCAGACAATACTTAGGTTTACTTTATAAAAGGTCAACTTAACACTTCGAAACTTCGAAGAGGCCAGAACACCTTGAAAAACGCATCTTTCAAACTCCTTTCATATTTCGTCATTTCGTTCGTTTTTCGTCTACTTTCAAGTATCAGTTTCCCATCGAAACGAAACAAGGATACGATAGAATGATAAAGACTTTGAAGCACCAACACAAGCAAGAACGAAGTATGGGGTTAGAGTAGACACAGTATAAGTATTGGGAGGGATAAAACACGCTCCTACGATACTACTACCCCTCCTACACCTGCTATCGTACACGCAGAAGCTTAAAGTATTTTTAATCTCGTTTCACATCCGGAAGCACTCCGATTTATCGATTTTCTTGTGCCAACGCGTTTGACATGTCTGTCGCGACGCAATATCCTTGGAGCGGACGTTTCAACGTCGCGTTCAACGCGAACTCTGCCCCTCCCCTAACCCTCCCCAGTTCCTTACTCTTTCCTCTCGCGACACCTATACCATCTCGATTCGATTGGGTTCGCTCAGTCGGAAAATGCCTGGCAAAAAGCTTTTCGAAGGCGGTGTGTCTCAATCGCGAGCCCCGGCTCGAACAAAACAAATCCCTACGAGTTAACGAGGTATACCGGGACAAGTTTCGCCATTCCTTCGATTGAATCGCTGAAAGATTCCTACGCGGCAGCGATCCGACCATAAATACCACGGGGTATTCCTCGTTGCTGCTGCTTCCGTCGTGGATTCTCCGTTAAGGGAGAAAAAACGATCCTGCCACTTGACATCGCCAGCTTATGGACAGTCAGAGCTCGCAATGGGAGCACATTCTGTCGATAGCTGATAGACAGTGTGTTCTAAACAAGATCATCTAACACTACCCAATTATGGATGATGATCGAGTGAGGAACTATTTCATTCCTCGAACAACTAGGCTAGCTACCAACCGTTTAACACTAGAACTACCGACAATTAAAGTGTACTTATTTGCATGGAACAGATCAAATTGGAAATTACACTAAACATATCGAATAGATAGAAAACAGATCTTTACTTATACCTTTTCGCAAAAGATCGTAGTAAATTTTGGAAGCTTTACCATAGTAAATTTATAAGATTGCTCTGGATAATCACTAATTGGTCATTTTGACTGCTCTGGTAGTTCTAGTGTTAATGAACCTCCAACCTCATTGATAATTGTGACACGTTTTCCTTATACATGTTCACGTTATTAGGAATATTACACTTAAATTACAGTTTCTATGGGAGGAAACATTTGGATGTCGAGATTTCAAAACTATGGTTGCGAATTAAAATGGGAATCGTCACGTGCGAGAAACTAACTAGGAGCGACATCTGCCGGTCGCTTAGACGTATTAGAAGTAGGATTAACAACAGCCAAGTTTTCAACCCTTAAACGTTTGATAGCATAATGATAGACGAGATATAAGAGTTCACCAATCATGTAGAATGTTCTTTCGGCCCGAATTCCTGGGGATTTAGAACCCCATTATCATTTCGACGTAACTCGCAATATTACGAACAGAATAGAGGAGCAGATTATAGCGTTTATTGCAATAAGAAGTAAAAATTATGAATTCCATGACGGATTATATAGACCGCCTCTACTTTAAAATAATAAGTAGCTGAGAAACGATTAACTACAACGGCGAATTTAATCTTGAAACGTGCAAGAATGCACACACAGAAAGTAGATAAATATACATCATAAAACGATATGTTTGGATTGATGTATTTCATAATTATAATAGTTAAACCTGAGTTGCTTGAGTCTATATATAAGAGAATAGAATATAATTCTATAAAAATTGATTAGTGGGAACCTGTGATAAAATAAAATAAAACAGTGAAATTGAATTAGCTAGAAAAATAGAACAAACGTTACAAATATTACAGAATGCGTATTCTGAACGTGTATCCCATATTTAAGGATATTAAAATATGACAAGTGAGGATATATTGTAACAGTAACGGATACTGTATATCCTCCGACATTTAATTTACTCGTATAACTGATCTGAGCTGCGACATAGAGTGCTTCAGAATTCGGAATACCAATAACAAATTCGCGAGCTGCCACTCAGGACGCTTTGAAAGTCACGAACTTAATGTAAACAGATACCCGAACTGCCACGTTGGACGCTTTAAAATTCGCGACACTAATAGCAAGAGAGTCTCGAGCAACCATATAATGTCCCCAAATATTTTACGGTATATTCAACTTCGTACAAATTTATAATATTTTTTCAGTCCCTATCCAAATCGGCGAAGTGTATCACGAGAAAATATAATATACAATGTTGTACTAATGTACAAGAACATTCGTGGTTGTAGTATTCGCAATAAATATTAAAAAATACAACCGTTCCCCATATCGTTTCTGACGATTCGTCCTACGACATAATCGGGGAACGGAGGAACCATAAAGCATGCGACTCACCGTTCGCAGAACATCTCATGGCACCTCAAACAGCCCAAGATGTACTTCCTGTACAGAAAAAGAATATGTGAAAAATTGCGAATTAACTTAAAATGATTGCATAAGGACAAGCACTAGAACATGCATTAATTTACAAATACATATTCGCGAAGTTATGCATTAGTCGAAAAAAAAACATTTAGAAAAACATACGTTAATCAAAAAAAATATTCGCAAAAACATGCATTAATTGAATGGAAAACATTCACAAAATCATGCATTAATTAAAAAGACACGTTCCCGAACGCGTGGATTAATCGAAAAATACTCGCGCGATAACTTGCGTTCATTGAAAAAAAACATGCAAGAAAACATGTATTAATCGAAGGAAAAAACATGCAAGAAAACGTATTAATCGAAGAAAAAAACACTCGCGAAAACATGCAATCGGAATATAACGCCCGTGGAACATGCACTGATCAATGCGTGAACACTCGCAAAACATGCAGTAAGCCATGCGCGAACACACTTACTAACCTTCAATGATGTCCACCATAACCACTGCTGGACACACGTAACACCGGCTGGAACACTGGTATCCACTCGCGGACACACGCGTTATCAAACGATAAAACACTCACGGACACACGCATTAACATACGATAAAACACTCGCGGATACTCGTGAATACGCGTGGGAACCCGTTACTGTACGCACGATGAGTCAAAATATGTTCGATAACATATTGACACGTTTACGCGTACGGTACCACGGTCGAACAGTAACTGAAGATCAGAGGTCATTTCTGAGTTGCGCAGAAAACAAAATGTACAACCATGCGTGAACGACTGTTTTCACCTAGACTATTATTGAATTGAATGTAAAATTCCGTTGTTTCAGTTTATTCATTATAGTTTATTGAATTTTAATTGTTTATACATTAATTTATTACAGTACCTCATTGTTAATAATCATTAAGGTATATAAATATAGCCAATTTTTAATAGAAACTAGAATTATTTATAGATTTATTGTATTTGATATAATGTGATTAAATTGTTTATAATTTTCCATCATTTTCAAACACTTTTGAAGTATTTACAAAGGTTTATATAAAATTCTTAAGAATTTACTAAAATGTTACTAAGAAATAGGAAAAGTATATTGCAAAATGTATTCCTTTAATATTTAATTATTTACAATTTATATTGGCCTGTAATTTGTAAATAACAGCAACAGTTTATTACATTCTAACATTTTATTATTTATTTATTGTCAATAGTTTAATAAATATGTATAATAAACTAAGAAATAGGAAAAGTATATTGCAAAATGTATTCCTTTAATATTTAACTATTTACAATTTATATTGGCCTGTAATTTATAAATAACAGCAACAGTTTATTACATTTTAACATTTTATTATTTATTTATTGTCAATAGTTTAATAAATATGCATTGGTATTAAATGTTTCTATGAATTTAATCACTCTTTTTTCTCTACATAACACATAGAAATACTATTACTTTCATTACTTTCTGCAACAAATGTTGAACAAATTCGTTTTACAGTATACTTTTCCCACTTGTTAATAACATCTCAATAAATTATTAAAAGTTTTGTATAAACTATTGTAGATACTTTGCAAACGTTTAAACTTCTAAAGAACTGCAAAGAATTTGTAATTCGATAAATACAATAAATCTATGTATAATGTGTTCTATTTTGCCTTAAAAATTGTCCAATTTATAAATTTTAATAGTTATTAACAATACTGAACAATAGGTATTGCAATAAGTTATTGCATAAACAATGAAAATTCAATCAATTATAATTAATGAAGTGAAATAAGAAAATTATACATTTAAATTAATAATACTTAATATCAGAACCGTAGTTCATGCATGGATGCACTTTTCGCTTTCTGCGCAACTCGTAAATAACCTCTAACACTCAGTTGTTGTCCGATTGTCGTACCGTGCACATCGACCTGTCAATATGTTACCGAACATATTCTGACATATCGCGCGTATAGTTACGGGTTCGCGCGCGTTTCCGCGAGTATCCGCGAGTGTTTCAGCGTGCGTTACCGCGAGTGTCGCGTGTGTTCGCGAGTGTTCCAACCAGTGCTATGTGGGTCCAGCAGTGGTTACGGTGAACATCATTGTGGGTTAGTAAACGTGTTCACTTATGGATTACTGCATGTTTTGTGAGTGTTTGTGCATCGATTAATGCATGTTCCGCGAGCGTTATATTCCGATTGCATGTTTCCGCGAGTGTTATTTTCTTCGAATAATATAAGTTTACGCAAATTTTTTTTTCGATTAATGCATGTTTCCGCGTACGTCTTTTTCGACTAATGCAAGTTTACGCGAATGCTTTTTCCAATTAATACACACGTTTGAGAATGTTTCTTTTTAATAAGTGCATGTTTCTACAAACATTTTTTTACAATTAATGCACGTTTTCGTGAATGTTTTTTTTTAATTAATGCATGTTTTCTCGAATGTCTTTTTCGATTAATGCACGCTTTTGAAAACGTTTTCTTCCGGTTAATGCACGCTTCCCTAAATGTTTTTCTCGATTAATGCACGCCTTCGCGGATATGTTTTTTTTCAATTAATGCATGTTTTCACGTATATATTTTTTGATTAATTCACGTTTTTGTGCTAGTCCCTTAACAATTTTCAAGTTAATTTGCAAATCTTTACGTATTTTTTTTTTTGTTGTATAGGGTCTACATCTCAGGGTCAGAACGAGGTACCATAAGATGTTCTGCGAACGGTGAGTCGCATGCTTTATGGTTCCTCCGTTTCCCGATTATGTCGTAGGACGAATTGTCCGAAACGATACGGGAAACGGTTGTATTTTTTCATATTTTTCGCAAACCTTACGATAACAAATGTTAATGTAAATTAGTATAGTTTGCCGAATGTGTTAATCGTCGGTGGATAATCAGTATTCATTACTGTCATTAGATCCTCATTTTTTATATTATCAAACTTTAACATCCTTAACAAAAGGATGTATTTTCAGGGTATACATCCTCATTTATTTGGTTCGTTTAATCGATTCGATTTCGCTTTGCGTTATCTTACTCTTTTCTTTTCCGTTTCGGAATATTTTATTTTATTCTACTAATCAATGTTTATAAAATTGTTTTTTGACTCAGGTTACTTAGGTTTAATTAATTATAAAATGTATTAATCCAAATATATCGTTTTACATTCGTTTCACATAACGTTTTACTTTCCTAATCTTTATTTCAGATTTCTGTGGTATACTTTTATATCTTTATAAATTATAAACTTTATCAGGCTTTTCAGGCGGGTCTCTAAGCGTAGTCACCTCCTCGTGGTGAGACCTGGTAATTGATATCGCTTTTCAAAAATTGCATGTTCTTTGAAAAGCGATATCAAGCTAAGAACTACGCATAAATCCCAAAATTCGGCTTAAATTTACCAAAATTCCTTTTCTGTCTTTCGTGACAAATAAAATCGTGAAAATCATTAAAATCTTCCCAGTATCATTGGTATATTGCTATAATAAATTCCTATCCATAAGTCACCGTGCACTTAATAAATTTAGAAAAACAGATAAATATTCAATATAATTACAAAATGCATTTACTTATCTCATTAACTGTTCAACGTAAAAAGAATATTAAATCGTATTCTCTTGTTAACCAATAAACATTTTAATAAAAAAATACAAGTGCACAGTGACTTATGAGTAGGAATTTAATCCCGAAATTGATTTTAAATTATTTCTTATTCTTTCTGAATTACACAATGTATTTCGAATTGTCACCTCAAATACGTAATCACTTTTTCGTCGGTCAGAAGGGATATCGTTCGCCGTCAATTGTCGTCAGATAATCACGGACATTAATGGCTTAAGCCGTGGTAGTGTCGTGTAATTGAACGGAGCTGTTGGAACGGTACGTGCCTGGGGTGATTCCATGCATAGACAATTAATCGTTTCTCGCACGGAATGACGTGAATTCGTTTACCGGCTTACGGAACCCGTGTAAACGCATTGCAAACTAGCCAGTCCCGATTAGACCTATGATATTCGAGAAATGCGTCTGATTAAACGTGTACTTTTAACTATAACAAGCGAGACAATAAGCATCAATTGCTTGAGGCTGCCTCATTGGGTCACGTTCGAAGAGAACATGACTGATTTGAAATTTCATTTGAGATGTACCCATCCCCCGCCCCTCTGAACGGTTAGTTACAAGGAAACTTGAAACTATCCAGACTGCGACACTACCTGAACCGCAATTAGTGACGCAACGTCAATTTTACGGATCCTTAATGAGGCCATTAACCAAGCGTTAACGGGGCTCTCTGCAAGGATATCTTCAATAACTAAAACACACTGGGCTAAAATGACGTGGAGTAAAATTAACGATGACGGTCGTTCATTAATATGTGGCGTTTGAGTCAAATAATCTAATGTACTGTGGACGAGCATCAGATATCATAGAGCGCAGAATTGATCGATAATAATATAAATAAATTAAATATATAAATAACTAAGAAACTTAACTCCTTAAGTGACACCGATACATATTCATATTATGCATGACTACAGATCCACTAGAAATTTAGTAAAAAGTATAAATTTACTAAAAGATTGTCCAAGAAAATGAAATATCTTGCTCAATTCTAAAATCTTACCAAATCGTCTTTCAAAACAGAAATTAAAATTATATTGAAAATTTTCTTTCCTTACTTTACCAAGTTCATCGTTTCGAGAGGTTAACGTGCACAAGCTTCGAAAGTAAGCAAACAGCGAAGGGAAGAATGTAAACGAACAGATGGAGGATGCAAACAAACAGGCAAACAAGGAGTACAAATCTAAGAATGCAAAAATAAACTTCCCTATCACAACAGGTGGTGTATACGTTTATAACGCGAACAAGTACATACATGAATATGCACTATCGGTATTACACGTGGTTCGAACGAGGAATTATGTGAAAACGGTGCGGCACGAAGCGTGTTAAGCAATTATCCAGTCTTCCCTAATCAGACCGGTCACTTCGATGTCGATCCAGCAAAAAATTAGCTTGCACTTCTTCTCTCGCTCGCCGAATCCGACGCGAACGAGCTTACAATGCATTTAAATGCAAGTTCAAACTTCTCCAATTAACCGGCCGTCGAATAATTAAGTTACTACAATATTGGATTCGAAGGGTACCTGAATTCGAGTTCGAAGCGATTACAAATTAACGGGCTAATCCGATAGCAGGGATACTTGCCGCCTGAACCACTTCATTCGGAAATTTACCCAAACGAACTCGATCGTTCGAACGGTTGAACCCCCTCTTTCATAAATCGGATCAAACCGGGGATAAATTTAGGTTTACGTTCATAAAAGAGACTATTAACGACTACGCCATTGAATTAATGCATTTAGTGCAATGCTTCAAAAACTGTCGCATCAATTTTGACTTATGCGTGCTAATACGTTTAGCGGCGACACCTGTTGAAGTAGTCGCAACTTCAATCGGTGCCCCTGACCAATAGCTTCCCGATAGGTCTGTGGGGACCTTCCTCTTCTCGCCACCAGAGGGACGGCTAACTAACTTTCTTAAAAGTGATTCCTGCATGGTTCGCAAATATACGAGTTTCGAAATGTGCCTTCTTATTTTTATGTGTATAAGGCACCTGCTAGGTTAGCCTTACTGATGTGTCCACTAACAGGTTCCAGACAAAACAAACTTTTCCTTTTCTTTCCCTTTGAACCTACTAGGAGAAGACCAGGATGTAGAAATCACTTTCAGAACAAGTGCTGTACTCGATATTGTAATATTCTAAACTCCTTTGTCAAAGTGGGCCCTAGTTTTTAAGAAATTTGGATGTGAAGTTTCTATGTCTATTGAAATCCCACTTAATTCCACTGAATAAACAGAAACCTTTATTAATCCCAATAAAGTTTACTCCTGGGCCCGTTTCGCGGACCTCAGACCCATTTAATTCCACTAAATAATCAGAAATTTTTATCAATCCCAATACAGTTTACTTCTGGGCCCTTTTAACGAACCTCAGACTTACTTAATTCCACTAAATAATCAGAAATCTTTATCAATCCCAACGAAATTTACTCCTGGGCCCTTTTAACGGACCTTAGGCCCACCTAGCGGGACCAGTTCGAAACCGCTGAACCTCAATCTCAGCACTCTAAATTCTACTCCAGATCTCGATAAATGTCCCGCCTTCAAAACCCCCGTTTATGATCGTTTGCATCACAGAAACGTTGTCTGATTTAGTTGCGAGGTCGAACGCGTCACCTAAACTGTTCCGTTCAACGGAAAACTGGGAAACTCCGCGGAAACTCTGGCTCGTTTGGAAGCCCGGTCGAGCGAGCAACGGCGCGTATTACATGCCGCGCTGTCGGGCGAGATTATGGTCGTGGAAATGACAGAAAGTTGCGTGGCCCGTGGCGTCCGCATCATCTATTCGCTCGCGAGGATGTCGCGGATCTCGACACACCGACATCACGACCTCATTACCAGCGGCTATGGAGATAAATTGTCGCGGTCGTCCAGCAGGGCTGATCCCTGGGACGGCGTTTATCACGTTTATTGGCTGCCAGGCATCGCTCGATCGGATACACTCCGTATCGCATACTACGTTGCGTTGGGTATCGGCCGGTTTTATTTCGAATTTCTCAGAACTGGAACTGGAACCGGTATGCCGCGCGAGCCGCTCGAACGGTACGAGTCCTCGACAGGAATGTGGATTTACTTATCTTCTCGTTCGTCGTGAACACACAACGAACCCCATCCCAGGGGATCGCGTGATACCCATTGCGGGGATAGTTGCGATTCGTGATTACATTGCTGGGGAATAAATTGCTACAGTGCGCCACTTGCTACACAATCGAGTAGCACAAGCAAGACGCGAGCGCTCTGGATTAGCGCTGTTGTACAGTCAACCACAAAAGTTTCCGTAGATACGCGCATCTGGTAAAATTTAAACTATTGTACTCGACTAATGGAGACGTACAGATCCTCTCCATTTCGCTATGCTAATTTTCACAGCAATCCACAATCTTTCTGAGTACCTTTTTAGTAAATTTTCTAAACTTAAATTTGTATCTGGCATTCGAAAGCTTGGCCAGTCACCAATGAATGACAGATGGAAATTGTCAATGATACTGTTCAACCTAATTTTTCTCAGGTTTACCGCGAACGCGTTTCAACACACAAGTGTGTTGAAACTTTTGAGCGGAACTGTACTTTTGCCTTATTGAAACAGGTACACTGTAAAGTACAGTGCGGATACCTTCTGCAGCCACTGTATTCCTCGAAGAACGTCGCAATTTTTTAAATTATCTCGCACAAGGATTGTGAAACGCGTGCGAATCATCGAGGGAACACGAATTCTCGGGGTGCAGGTGAATAACTTTGGCCGCGCTCGACCAAGGATTTGCATGTCAAAGCTGCTACGCTGTAAGCGAACGATGCACGTCCGATAATTCGGTACAGAGGGAATGCAGCGAAACTTCGCGTCTGTGTTGCGTCCATCGGAATCGCGTGACGCTGGAAACGACTCTCCAGGCGTCCCTTTTATTTTATCGGGGACTCTGCTGCACCTCCGTTGCCAAACCGTGAACAATTTACCGTGAAACGGTTCGCAACTTCGAACTGGTTTCACTCGAACTCTTTCACTTTCAATTTTTCCCGCTATCTGCCACATTGCGGTGCTTCTTCTCGTTTACACAGAAACGATCGAAAACAATTTCTCGTTATTCGTCGAGTGATACTTGAGAATACAACTGATACAATTGTTTTTTTTGGTAACAATCAACAGCAGGTATCTAGAATTTGTGGCAGTGTCAGTTTTCATTTCACTTTTTTTTTTCAGTAGTTACACTTTTATTCGCGTCAACATTTTTGGGGTTTTTACATTTTTTGTAGGTAGTGTGTTTCGTTCTCGTGTACGCGTGTTCGAATGCTAGTTATCAATGTGTAAATGTTTCTCGTTTAACATATCTTGTACCCACGCAACAAAATTCCTGTGCAACGCGGGTCTATTTATTCTCTGAAATCCTATGCCTCAAACAGTTAATAAAAATTGTTCGATATAGATCTTAGATGTTGAAGATTAACATCTAAGATGTTTCAGTGTTCTACGGTCCATAGGACTTACGAACACGCGGGATTAGCTCGCAGGGGAAACGATTTTGCGTTTATTCTTGGTGAAAGGGATAATTAGGAATCGGAAGAGCAACCCCTTGGTCGCGTTCCGGTCTCTCTATTAGATTCACCCGGATTTCATCTCGTAATGGTTAAGAGGCAGAGATTCTTGCATCCGGTGGCCAACTGCCAACCGATCGAATTTCTTCAAATTACCAGACCACGCAAATCCAGTTACCAGCGGACCCCCGAATCGCTCGTTCAAACCGGAAGACTCGGTCCTTTGTATCGGTTAACGACTACAAAAAGACCTTTGGCGGCTTAAAATGTTACGAAACTCGTTGAACGAACTCGGGGAACCTGTGCCATTCCGCTATAGGACGCGAAACTCCTTTTTTTTTTCACCCATCCCGTCCGGTCGGGTGCACGAGCACAGAAGACCACCGTTGTTTAAGTATGGACGCATTTGTTATGAATTTTGTATCGATCGCGGGCACGATTAAATGTGCGTTCATTGGTATCGACGTTTTAAGCGGAAACTCGATATCCCCGGCGCGAATAAATAAACGACGATAATGGCTCGAATGTCATTCATCGATTGGTTAGCCGTGAAATTTTAAATTATTCAGGAATGAAAATTTTCGGAATGAAAGCGAAAGAGGGACACACGAAGAAACGGAGACAAAGAGAGAGGGAGAGAGAGGCAGTGAGAAAGGGAGTGAAAGAGTAAGTGAGAGAGTGAGTGAGTGAATGAGTGAATTAGTTAGTGAGTGAGTAAGAGAGGGGGGAAGAGGGGGTGAGGGTGAGTGAGTGAAGGAATGAGAGAGTGAGGGAGTAAAGGAGTTGAGGGAGAGATAAAAGAAGAGAGAAATGGAGAGTAGGATACTGAGGGAGAGAGAGAGAGTGAGAGAGAGATGGAGAGATGGAGAGATGGAGAGTAGGATACTGAGGGAGAGGGAGAGTGAGAGAGTGAAAGTGAGAAAGAGAGAGAGAGAGATAGTAGGATACTGAGGGAGAGAAAGAGAGGGAGAGGGAGAGTGAGAGAGTGAAAGTGAGAAAGAGAGAGAGGGAGGGAGAGAGAGTAGAGAAACAATGAGAATCCGTGCGAGCAGTTTCTCAATATGGGATAATTGCAGAACCATTTCAAAATCGAATGCCTGTATAACGAGTATAAAAATGATAATGCTCGTTATCGTTCGTGTTTTCACGAGCAGGAGCAAGCTTGACGCGTCTGAACCGGAAACCCTCCACCCCGCCTTAGCCGATACAACTTCCACCGGTGTCCCGCCACAATTGAAATGCGGACGATTGAATTAATGACCGCTAATTATTTTATCCGCAACGAAATGGCTGGCTGATATGATTTAATGAGCTCGATAGAACAAACTAATGAGGGAGAACAGACAGAAGGAGAGACGAGAAAGAGACCCAAAAGTAGACGATAAATAAGAATCAGTTTTAGACACCATTTGAGTTAAAACTAAATTCGTTTGTCTTCTTTTATTAGTGTATAATAATAATGTATTTAAAGTTATCGGATTACCAATGATGAAAAGATGCATTTCAACAATTTGTATAAAATATAAATAGCTGCAATATTTTGAGCATCACAAGAGAGTATTCGTACTATTGTATATTTTATTCCTTCGTAAAGGGTGAAATGGAAATTCAGATACACGTATATAACATAAATTTAATTAATTCAATCAACGTAACGAAAAAGCGGCTATTGTACAATGCGCGCCATCTTTTTAAATTCGTCCATTTTCGCGCCAACGAATTATTCATACATAGATTTAATATATGCCTTAAAATAAACGAGAATATTTACCAATAAGAAAAATAACGAAAGAATAATGATAAAAACAAAGCACAAGCAGAAAATTTCATGCGCGTATCTGAATTTCGAATAACAAATTGAAAAAACGTACGGTGAACCTACAAATTCGTACCTTAGATTTCTCTTCTTAGTCCGTCTCGTACGAAGTACAGATAATGTAGAAAATCGGTTTCTTAGTATTTATGCGTCGTGTGTATTCTGTTCTCGTTTCACAAATACGTATCCAGCACTTTTGTTCCTTTATTCACATTCACGTAACTTTTTTCATTTGATACCGCCTTTTTCTATTAACGCACGAAACTACACTACTCAATTGAAAGCTGTAACGTTGTCATGATTTTATTCAAATATAAAATATTGATCATCAAAATTAAATTTAAATTATTTATAATTACTACTATTATATTTTACTTATTATTATTATATTTATATAATAAAACATAAAAGTTAACTACGTTTTAAAGAGTGTTTTAAACCGTCAAAGATCAGGCGTTAAAACATTAGTTCCGTTTCATTAGAAAAGTGGTGCTGTTAAAACAAACCGCTATGAAAAGTAGATTTCAAATTTCATATATTTTTCGTGTTTGTATTTGAATGAAGTTACAACGTGTGTATGTTCTAACATTAGTGTTTTTATTACCAGACAAAAAGTGTAGCACAATTAAAAGAATATATTTATTTTAACACTGATAAGTTCCGATTTGCTTCTGTGAGACAAAACAGTTCGCTCAAATTTCATATTCTAGTATAGTTGTGTGATACTATTTAAGTGTGCAAATATTTCCACGAAATGAAGAATTGACAAATTTCAAGTAGTAAAGCAAAATGAAGACAATTGTTCCAATGCATTTCGGGTGAAACCTCAAATAAGAATAATCTAGTTACCAGAATTATCCGTGAGTAACATCCTATATTTTTATTGCAATTTTATTTATCTTTCTTAACCCCATTCTGTACACTTAAGTAATACAAATTAACACAAAAGTTTTTCTATAAAATAGGTAATATTTAGAATGATATAAGATAGTATGAAAATAGTGTATAATACATCTTGTAAAACCTCAATGAATACAAATATGTATTTATTTTATTAAAAACCTGTTTTAATATTTATATTACAATAAAAAAAATATTTAAATATAATAAATATTTGTATAATATATATTCTTCCTTAAAGCTATAAGATATATTTATTCACATAGATGCATGATTAATTCTAAGATATTCCATATTGTGAAATATAAATCATTGTATTAATTCAATGTGAGAAGAATGAGATTCTTCTTCAGATCCAATAGGATGTGGCAATATAAAAGGATCTTCCAGTGATGATGAATCTGATGATTCTTTAAAAAATTAGTTAGTTTAATGATAAATGTATAATAATATTTTATTTATTATAGAAATTATAACAAATGACTTACGATCATTTGTAGATCTATGTTCTTTCTCCTCTTCTGAATTTAATCCTTTTTTGTATTCCTGTTCTTCTTCAATTTTTTTGTCCTCTTCATAATCAAACCCATCATCTTCAGTGCTTTCGTAGGTAGTAAAGTGAAGATAGGAAAGAATGCACACAAGTGCTATGAAAAACAAATTTGTACCAATACCAACAATAGCAGATAAAATTGGCCAATGAAACATTAAATAACGTAAACCAGATAAATGTGCATTTATCATAATGCTTGCAGAGTAGAATTCAATATGCCTTGATTGTATTTCTATATAAATTATTGTAACTGGATGACTTTGATCCTCTTCAAAATTACCAAATAATTCAAGAACTACATTTTGTTTCTCTTCTGTAGTACCAAAAATCATCATTGGTGAGAATGTAAGTGTTGTAAGTGCATGTAATAGTGAACTTCTGTAATGAAGCATGGTAGACCTACATGCATGTTCTACAAGAAAACCATCTCTGCTACGTAACTGAGCACAAACCATGAACATACCTATTTAAAAATTATATTTAGTGTCATTTAATACCTTCATTATAAAACATTCTCAGACATTACCAAGTTCTTTATTTGCTGGAGATTCTGGCATTTCTAAATGCAAGTTAACTTTATAAGGTTGTCCAACCATTAAAAGCTGTTGCTTGTTTGTTAATTGCACATATGCTGATGGAAAGCTGCAAATTCCTTTTTCTTCATTACATGACCTGCAATAAAATAGATTTATAAAACCAAGCTTTATGTCAGCAATATATGAAAATATATTATTTAAAATAATGCTTCAAGATGCAATGATTTTTTCATAAGATTAACGTACAAGTGGAAAGTGAAGCTCACTTGAATTGAAGATGTACTGGCCGTACGTATGAGATACTCGGTACATAGGCATAATAAAATGCAGTGTAAAGAAATGCAGATAACCAAACAATGAGGATTCCACTAATAACGATAATTCCACCGCTTAATATTACATCTTTAGCGGATTGAACACTTCTTGTTGTTTTCTTCTGAACATGAAAGAATTTCGTATAAACTTGTTCCAGTAACCTCGAAACTAACATTGCAATCGAAATTTAATATACTTGTACCAACAACCTAATCTAAATACTGCGCAATTTTAATTGCGCTTTCAAAAATCACTACATAAGATAAGATAAACCATTTATTGATGAATTAATTTTCTTTTAAGATAATTCAAGTAACAAAGTATAGGTTATGTGCATTTTAATTCATACTTTTTCCAATATTGGTAACATTGTTCCTAAGAGAATACACATACAAGTAAGGTATGTGTACATCTGATTAAATTATAAATAAGAACTAGTCAAATGTTATATATAACATTATATATAACACATAAATAGTACAAGACATATTTAATTTCATTCTTTATTTAAGAAGTACACATAAAATTGAAAAAATTTTTATTTTTTCTATTATACATAACATTTTTAAGATCTTAAGTTTTCAATATAAAAACATATAAGACTGAACAATATGTAAGATATATTCCATAGGAAGTAATACATTTTATACATTACATTTATAAAATATTATCACAATTGATAATATATTTAAAGTACTCTTAGTCATGCTGTACATTATAAAATACTCTTTTATGCTCAAATAAACAGCATATTGAAAATTATTTTCCCTTTCTGTGCTCCAATCTTGGTCTTCCCTTTTTAGTAGTTGGTTTATCTTTTCCTTTATTCAATAATGGATGAGTTTCTGAAAGCAAAACAAAGGTAAATTAAGTAAATCTAAAAAATTACATTAACATGTACACAAGATCTTACCATCTACTGGTGCACCCTGTAAATGAATGTCGTGAGAACGGTGTTTTTTCACAGGTGGTTCATGTGGCGTTGTTTGATTATCTTCTGAATCTTCTACATCTGGTGATATTGGCAAAAATTGTAATGAGCCAATATCTTCCATTTCCTCATCAGAACTGCAAAAAGCAGCCACTCTATCTATAGATGCAACATCTACTTCTATCTCTTCATCCTGAGCTTCTTCTCCTTGTACTACAGATTTATCTTCATCACTCAAATCAAATTCACTTTCTCTTTCTTCATATTCAACATTCTCATCTAATTCTTTAAAATCTGGTGCAAATGCAGACCAATTTTCAACTTGATTTTGTGCCCAAATGGAAACGACACCAGATGATATGGAAGCAATAATTGGTCTCACTGGATGCCACTATATTAATATATACTTTTGAAATAGTATCGCGACTTTAGATTTTATTAAGATATAAAAGGTTAATTACTTACAACAACATCAAGCAATAATTCTCCTTTAGTTCCATGTAAAATTTTTACTAAGTTTCCAATACTTTTTTCCCATACATACAAAGCATGTTGCCTTGCAGACCCAGCACATACATATTCTCCATCTCCAGAAAAACAACATTTTTTCCACATAGTCTTATTTACTAGATCTTGTAATTTTTGTATTGGTTCAGGTTCACCATCTTTTCCACAAGCTAGCACTTCAGTGCTATCATATACACGAATTACTCTGTCTGATGTATTTACTAAGAAACAAGAACCTCGCCTAGCAAATTCAATACTCTTTACAGCTGTATTACTTGCAGTGCCTTGTGATATTTTATAAGAAGCCTTTACAGTTAAGGATTCTGCATCAAGAACTAATATTCTACCACGAGCATTTCCAGTATATACATAATCTCCTCGGCGATCAAAAGATGCAACTATATTTAAATCACTCTAAAATAAAATATTAAAAATAAACATTCAAAATGCTAAGCAATAGTGTTAAATTTACTACATACATCATCATCAAGGGGTATAACCCTATGTGTACCCTCAACATCAACCATTACTGCTGCATGTCTCATTGGACATACTAAAAATTTATTAAGATTTCTTGGATGAAATTGAACTTTTAATATTGGAGAAGGAAATCTATATTTTTGATCACATTCTCCAGATAAGACATCCCATATACAAACATTATTATCTGTAGAAGCACTTAATAATTTGTGACCATTTCTAGACCAGCTAATCATCAAAAACATTAAAAGAATTAAAATGTAATTACAGTTTTATAGTTTTTTATTAGTTTTAATTACTTACCTTAATGAACATACAGGATGTACATGTGCACTAATGATTTTGGCAACACCCCGAGTTAAGAAATCCCAAATGACAATTCTACCATCATTACACCCAACAGCAAGAAGAGTTCCTCTTTTATTAAATGTACAAGTAACTGCTAATGATATGCAATCTAGTGTGCCATCAAACTCCTAATGATTATAAACATTACATCTGTAAGATTCAGAATTAAAAAATGTATGATGAATTTGTAACAAATATCTTACCTCTGGATAATTCTGACCAAATGATTCTGTAAAATAGAAGATATTAGTAAACTTATGCAATTAAACTTATTTTTAAGTTTTGTTAAATATTTACCCAACAGTTCCAAATTCATATTTCTGTATTTCTGTATAGCTCTCAGAACTTACTAGAATTATGTTATAATTCTGTATTACATAAATGTTTCTAGCGTGATCTGGTATTTTAGTAATACCTCTAGAATTAAGTGATTAGAAATAGTGTTATTTACACACAAAAATTTGTTTCCTGCTTTCTCATATACATATTGTTCAAAGAACTTAAAGTTGAATAAAAAATTTAGTTGGTAGTTTTCATAGGAACATTTTGGACATGTTACTGAATCAGAAGCCAATAGAAGCAGTGTTTGAACAACACAGAAATGCACTCACAAAAGATAGATTTTGATACTCAATTTTGAAACTAGCTAATTTTTTGTGGAATAGGTTGCGCTGCGATCAATATTTCATAAGTTAACATGGCAGTTTATGGGTCTTAAAATATAGCTGTTTATAATTGTTAATAGTGAATGTGTAACTAACAATTTTTTTTGATTCTTTATGAAAAGATAACGTGATTAATTGAAATATAAGTAATATGATATCCTATACTTGTATGTTTATTTATTTGTATAGCAATTTTATCAATACGTTCTTTTTACTATGTATTAATTTCATACATTTATACTATGTAAACATTTTAATAATATATTGTCATTCTGGTTTCTTAGATTCATTATTTAATAGACTGCTCATTACAAACGGTCGGCGAACAGTACTAACAGCTGCCACAAAAGAACTACAAAATACAAATGTTTCACATATTATAGAATCAAACCCCATAGAACATGATGAAAGTTATTTAAACCAAATTTATAGAGTACCTTTAGATGTTACAAAATCAATACAACCAAATTTGCCAATGGAAGTAAAGCACCAAATAAATATTTTTAGAGAATTCAGTATTTTAATTAGGAAACCTAGTATTGAAGTGATATCATATTTAGAGCAAGCAGATTATACAAAGTCAATAAACAAATATGTGTTATGTATCCTTTTAAATTTACCAATAATAATTTGTAATGCTAACTTAATTTACTTTAGAACAACAATTTTATTATAAGCAATTATACCTTCATTACATATTAGATGGTGAAGTTGGAACAGGAAAGACAATGACATTAATACATTTAATTCATTATGGTATTTCAAAGCAGTTTATTGTACTTCATCTACCATGGGGTAAATTAAATTGTATTTGAAGGTAAATTATCTTTGAAATATGTGTGTTATATATCTTGTTTTTATATTTTCAGTTTGTACTTGGTTTCGTTATGCAAAAGATGTTATAGAGTCTCCTGTGATACCAGATAAGCTAGACCTACCTATGAATGCTATGGAATTCTTGAAACATTTTAAAGCTATAAATGATTCATTATTATCAAAGTTGGATGTAAGTAGTAAATGAAATTCATTTTATTTTTATATATGATCAAACCAATTAATTTACAGTTAAAGGTTTCTAAAGAATATAAATGGACAGAAAGAGAAATTACAAAGGTTGGAGATTCACTTTCTGATCTTGTTGAATTTGGAATACAAAGAACTAAGTTTTCTTGTGGAGTTATTGATGCATTGGTAGATGAACTTAAAATAGCTAGTACAGCAGGGAAATGTAGGACACTTGTTATAATAGATGGTTTTAATGCATTTACTTCTAAGCACACATTAATTCGTGATGGTAATCGTGTATTTGTACCACCTGAAAGGATATCAATAACATCTACATTTTTAAAAAGTGTTGATTATAACTGGTGTAATGGTGCTGCAATATTAACAGTAGATATAAAAGCAAATAAAGTATGTCATAATTGATATAATATAATCTACACTGTTAATACATGAAAGCATAATGAACTTTTTATGTTTTTCATTTACAGGAAAGAAGAGAATATAATTATCCAGCATATTTACTTGGTAAAAAAGGATTTGAACATTTAGATCCTTTTGTTCCTATTTGTGCTGAAAATTATTCACCAGAAGAATTTCACACTATTTTAAATTATTATAATGACAGAAAGTGGATTAGGAACATTAGTCCTCAAGGAAAAAAAGAATTGGAATTACTAACTAATAGAAACCCAATGGAGGTTTGGACACGTTGTAAACCATTATAAGCAATTTTACTTGTAAATAAATTATTAAGAGGTTTTTAATCGCTTTGTATATTTTTTATTACAATTAGAATCATTTCTATACAATTATATTCATATACTATATTAATGTAAATGGTACATTATGTGAAGAGGAATGTTTAAAACATCTATAATTATAACAAATATTACATGATACTACGTTTTCAAAAATTAGGTATATATGAATTAGATACAGATATAACAAAAACTTTCATTGAACAGTAACCTTTACATAATTGTAGGCTGCAATATTTCTAGGACTTTATTAATATCACCATTTTCAGCTACCAACAAATAAGTTAATAATCCACTTTGATTTGAGAATCCCATTTTTATCATATTTTTAACTGCTTCATTAATTATTGGATTCTCATGATGTATTACTTCGATTTCTTCTGGTAAATTAGGATAAAGTATTTGAGTTGAAGATGTTTCTTTTGGTGCTGATGCCATCGGAGAGGAAGAGACCTTATAAAAACAACATATATTGACATAAGCATTTCATACATTTTAGATATTTTTCATAGGTTACATTATTTAAAACTATTTTATGTCTTACCTGTTTTGTACTAGTTTCGTTGATATTAAATGAAACTGAAATTTCTTGATTAGCTTCAGTAGTATCATTTTTATCCACAATGGTCCATTCATCTGTTGATGATACCTTTGTAGGAGAACTTTTTTGATTTGAAGCTGATGGTACATCTGACTCTGATTTTTTGTTATCTTCTTTATTAATTAGCTTCTTTTCTACTCCTGGAAATTTCTTAGATCCATTTTCGGCCTGGTGATTCTGAGAAATATTTAAATTACTAAAATTATTTTTAATAATAATATCTATGCCAATTTAATGAATTCTAAAGTAGCTTCCTAATTTTTTTTAGAATTTTAGTTTTAGTGTTACCTTAGAAGTATCTGGAGTATCATTTTTATTTAAATCTAGACCATTCTTTCTGAGAATTTTTCTTATCTGATGTGAAAGACTTCGACAACTATACCACCATAATGGTCGTGGCAAACGAATCATATAATGATGGGAATGTTCACCTGCTGCTTCACAATTTGAACATAAATCATAATTATTACATTGGATGCATTTGTATCTAAATCCAGTAACATCACCATCACAGCCATCACAAGATATGTATGAATGGAGTGGTTTTTCTGTCAGATTCTGTGCTTCTTTTTTTTGCGGTAATAATTTAACATATAACTTCCGCTGTGATACAATACCTTGTTCAATATTAAAATTTAGCAATCGTAGTTCTTCATCACTTGAAACTGTGATTTCGTCATCATCAAAATCTACAATATGTATTTGATCATAATTTTTGATTAAATTAAATTACTTGTTACATATTTAAAAAATCAACTTAATAATTATTATAGAACTGAAATTAAAAAACCGGAAGGTCTGAAAAATATTTAAATAATAAAATAACAATTATCTTTATGTATAAAAATTACCTTTATATAAAACACGGAAATTTTTATCATGTAAGTCAGGAAATAACCGTTTTATCGTTTCACAAACGGAATTAAAATCCAAAACATTAAAACTTTTGCCGAAATCAATTATTCTTATTTCTTTAATGGAGGAATCACTATTTTGCAAATACATTTTAAAGTAATTCATGTTTGAATGATATCACTTAGTTTTCGAATAAAGTTTACGCGTTATAACCTTCTACTTATTTTTGTATAAACTAAATAAAAGTTACAATTTTTCACTGCACACAGCTTCTCTTGCTAAATTCCACTATGTTCAGCTGATTATATTGCAACGTTTATATACGTAGCGATGCGCGCATCTATCAAACTTGTTCTACATAGTTCGATAGCTTTCCAAAATGGCGGCGGTGATAGTTCAATTATATTTTATTCAATGCTCTTATTATATATTAAAAATGGAATTCTAACTATATTAATTCTACATCACAATTATTTATTGTTTATATATGCTTGGTGTCCATCAAATTTTTTTGTATAAAAAAAATTCTATGAAGAATTTTCATATAAGTTTGAACGCTGCCATTTTTGAATGAAATGCAATTTTTGAACAATCATGTGACTGCTATTGGATATCGATGATTCACGATATATTCAATATGCGATTAATCGTAAGTTTAAATCATTCGAATTACATCATTTTAGGTAAAACCTTTTCATACTCTTTATTAACTAATTTTAGATTGATCGTTTAATGAAGAATTAAAATATAAGTACCTTACGATCAAAATGATGAATATTTTGTAATAATTATAACAAATAAATATGAAAAGACTCTATTCTTAAAAATAGTAAACTCTGATTTCCTACAGATATTGTTTCTGTTTCTTTAATAAAATATGAGCAATCATATTAATTATAATAATATATAACCGATAAAATGTGACAAAATTGAATTAAGTACAAAACTTAATTGTTAAAATTAATTGTAATTAAAGCTTTAAACGCAAAGAGCACGATGAACAATACCATAGCGGTTCGCTATCTAATTCAATTGTTAATTTAATTATTAATACGGTTCCTTTATTGCATCTTGTCTATCACATCTCGTTATTTATTGTTATCACACTATCGATAACGTCGTCGTATCCTTTTCGCTGGATTAATATTGCTCCCAACCTAGCAATAACTTTAAAATTGCATTCTCCACGTCATGGGGTAATACGATTGTTCGTTAAATATTTGATGTTCATCATCAGCTGCACTCAAATTATCCAACGTAAAAGTGGTTGTTTCAACTTGCGAGAATTTAACCGCTCAGTCATTCGCCACTTTGTGCGGTATGCTTCTGAAACGAGAAACAGAAATTGCGTAAACTTCGCGAAATGAAACTCGCTGCGTATTTTAATTGTATTTTTGTTTGTTTGCATTTCACGGGAGCAGAGATCTTCAGCAACGATGCGGATTACATCCATCTTATAAAATTTGTTCGCAGATATTACTCAGCTTCCGCTGTTTTTGTGCTAAATGCAAACAAGCCCGAGGATAAAAATTTCGACGGTATGATTATCACGCGGGACATTTATCCGCGTTGTATTTTATTATTATTATTACTATTTTATTTGTGAACGGGCTGGAAGCACATTTTTATGCATAATGATATAAACATAAATTGCACATGATACACTCAAAACAATAAAGGGAAAAAGAAAAAAAAGGAATACAAATATAACGTGTTTGTTCCAAAAAGAGGAAATCTATATACTTGATTTAGCGTGATTAAACATTTTCTAGATCTGAAAGTAATAAGTTTGACGTTCATCTGGTCCCGTCTTCTTCAACGTGAACAAATCGCGACCCTGAACGGCAGGTTCAAGGACATTCATATGATCACGAAAACTTACGACACGCTCCGACCGTTGATAATCGTTTGCATATCTGGACCCAAAGCGATTTACGAATTTTCCAATTACACCAGATCCTTGAAAATGTCCCTGTTCGCGTGGTTCGTGGTGTTCGTGCCTACGCATATGAACAGGAAACATAATCAGTGTCGTGGCCCGACAGGGAATCTGTTCCATTTGTCGTTCGACACCGAGATGTTGGTAATGTGTCACGACGATCCGATCCTCCGCGAATGGTACTCGGTGGACGGCGAAAACACAGAGACGTCCGACCTGATGAAATGGCACCCAAATAGAAAAACGCAGGTGGGAGCGATCGAAGTGTTAACCAATTTGAGCCTGTACGAGAGGAGGAACGATATGAGAGGGAGAGTTCTGAAAGCTGTCACCGTCAAGGTAAGCAGTTTGAAAGCTCACCAAATCCGTGATGACTGAAATGGTACCATTGAACGCTGAACACGTGTCGTTTGCCTTTGTTCTCAGAACTCGATATTCGTTTGGAACAACGATAACAGGATAGAAGGTTTCTTTAGCAGAGTGATCACCGAGCTGAAGACTGCTTTGAATTTCACTCTGGATATCGTAGCCGAGGTAGACGAGTATGGGTCCTTCAATACGACGACGAAACGTTGGGACGGAGCAATGAGTTTCGTGGCTTCAGGGGAAGTAGACATAGGCCTGTCTGATTTCTCGATGACCAACATTAGACTTGATCACGTAGATTACACGGTTCCTATTTTAACCTCTAGAAACTGCTTGTACATAAAGCAACCGCAAATGCTAGCGGTGAAATGGTTCGCTTATTATAAGGTACGTTGCGAGAACACGGGTTCGTGGATAGCTGTGAACTTTAGAATGTTTCGTAGACTTTCAGTTTCGCCCTCTGGATGTCTCTACTTGTAATAATATTAATAGCTTCGATCACTTTGAGCTTTATAAGATGTCAACTGGAACCTTCTGACATTAAGCGAACGATATTCGACGAATTTATTCGGGTTTGGGGTATTATCTGTCAGCAAGGTGTTGCAGGTTGAGTAAACAGATCTTTCGCAAACTTAACGGAGGCATTAAAAGCTTTTTCTATTTAAGAGAAAAATCTAACACCATCTGTTACTCGATATCAATTTCGGGTACCCGAAACTTCTTAGTATGTGATTTTAATTTTAGGTATTTGAAACTTTTCGGTACCTGACTTCAATTTTATGAATCCGAAACTTTTTGGTACCCGATTTCAATTCCAGGTACAAAATTTCTTGGTACCTGATTTTTATTTCGGGTACTCGATGCGTTTTGGTACCCGATTACAACTTCAGGTACCTGATTTTTATTTCGGGTACTCGATACGTTTTGGTACCCGATTACAACTTCAGGTACTTGATTTTTATTTCGGGTACTCGATACGTTTTGGTACCCGATTACAACTTCAGGTACCTGATCTTTATTTCGGGTACTCGATACGTTTTGGTACCCGATCACAACTTCAGGTACCTGAGATTTTCGATTTTTGATTTTCAATTTCGGGCTTTCAAAATTTTCTGATCTTGATCCATTACGAGAAAGAATTTTCAATCCAAATCAAATTCGGGATCTCGAGTGCCCACGTTGTCCTATTTAATATGAATTAACTTTTTCAGCGGAATTTCCACGGAATTCGTCGCTCAGACTAGCATATTTTGCAATGCTAGTTACCGGTATAGTAATATCCGCTGCGTACTCCGCTTCTCTGATATGCTTTGTGGCAGCTTACGTTCACGATGTACCATTCCGCACAGTGGACGCGTTTATCAAGGACGGGACATATAGCGTAATCGTCATGAAAGGTTCCGCTGATTACGACTTGTTAGCTGTAAGTTTATCCAATAACTGAGAATTCGGGCGCACGATATGCTTTCACTTTCACTCGTGAGTTGAAGAATTGCTTTAAGAATAGTACCTAAGCTACCTAACATGAAGAATCGAAACGATACAGACAGGAATTTTGTTATTTTTGTTGTAGTCTAGTTAAAAGTTACAGTTTATCGTATTGATTTATCGTATGCACCAGGTGAGAATTTAAACTATACCAGTGACCATTCATTCTAAAAAATTAACATGGAAGAATTGTGTTCCCGAATAAAGTAACACCAAGCAATTCCAAATGTAGCATTAAATGACAGAAATTGACAATTTAATTTCATTTTCAGCATTCGAAAGATTCGTTGTCAAGGAACATGATGAAGCTACTAAAACCGTTACCTTTCTTACCACTCCGTGTGAAAGATGGTTTCCAAAAAGTAAGTTCGGTTCAGGTATTCGAATTTGCGTTCACAACGGTTCGATTGGAATCCATTGCAGCTGTATCGTGTGTTTGCAGATCTGTGACGATTCACAATTAGCATTTTACAGTGGCTACCGTCCGAATATGCAAAAATCACCAGGGCAAGCTTTGAACGTCTCGTGTAAAATCTGCTGCATCGATACCGGCCGAGTCGATAGCTTGTCTCTGATCCTTTCCAAGAGGAATCAGTATACCCAGATACTGAATTACTAGTTAGTACTTACGGGTTGGAAACGTCGCCAGTGTCAGGGGTGTGCCCGCGCGTTAATCGTATCGCATGCTTCTTTTCTTTATTTATCGCTGTGTTTCAGTCTGCAGAAGCTTTTAAATACCGGCTTGTTGCATCGGAACAAGAACGGGGGAAACTTCATGGATGAAACTATATTTCAACCTGTTGGAATCTTCAGTGCTGCCTCTGTGCTGGTGGTCTTCTTCAGCGGTGTCGTGCTCGCGCTTGTGATATTAATTTTGGAGCTGTACTGGAAAAAGTTTAATGGACATTTTCTCGATTACACATAAGGACAATTGTCAGTCATACATCCGATTGACAGTGTACACATATTAGATAAGCGATTTTTAGTCCTTCTTTGACTTAGCTTCTAGTCTACAAGTAGCAAGTAAAGAGGCAAACAAAGTGGCTTCGACAGCGATTTTTAAGCAAATCGATTAAATGATCTTCTGATGTGAATCCACTGTTGATTGTTTCATTAACACTTTATTCATAAATAATATTGCAGTTAAAGCTTTTAAAGGTAATGAGCACAATGAGCAATAAAATATCGGTTTGCTACCTAATTGAATTGCTAATTTAATTATTAATATGCATCCTATATCGCATCTTGTCTATCACATCTTCTTATTTATTGTCATTACAATAATCATAACGTCGTCACATTCTTTTCGCTGGATTAATATTGCTCCCAACCTAGCAATAACTTAAAAACTCGCATTCTTCACGTTATGGGGTAATACGATTGTTCGCTAAATATTTGATGTTAATCTTCAGGTGCACTCAAATTATCCAACGTAAAAACGGTTGTTGCAACTCGCAACAGTTTAAACGTGCAATCATTCGTTACTTTGCGTGGTATGCTTCTGAAACGGGAAACAGAAATTGTGTAAACTTCGCGAAATGAAACTCGCTGTGTATCTTAATTGTATTTTTGTTTGTTTGTTGCATTTCACGGGAGCAGAGATCTTCAGCAACGACGCGGATTACATCTTTCTGATAAAATTCGTTCGCAGATATTACTCAGCTTCCGCTGTTTATGTCCTAAATCCAAACAAGCACGAAGATAAAAATTTCGACGGTATGATTATCACGCGGGACATTTATCCGCGTTGTATTTTATTATTATTATTACTATTTTATTTGTGAACGGGCTGGAAGCTTATTTTTATGCATAATGATATAAACATAAATTGCACATGATACACTCAAAACAATAAAGAGAAAAAGAAAAAAAAAGGAATACAAATATAACGTGTTTGTTCCAAAAAGTGGAAATTTATATACTTGATTTAGCGTGATTTCACATTTTCTAGATCTGAAAGTGACAAGCTTGTCGTTCATGTGGTCCCGTCTTCTTCAACGTGAGCAAATCGCTACTCTGAGCGGCAGGTTCAAGGATATTCATCTGCTCACGAAAACTTACGGCACCCTTCGACCGTTGATAATCGTTTGCATATCTGGAACCGAAGCGATTTACGAATTTTCCAATTACACCAGATCCTTGAAAATGTCCCCGTTCGTGTGGTTCGTGGTGTTCCTGCCTACGCCTATGAACAGGAGACATAATCAGTGCCGAGGTCCGTCGGGAAATCTGTTCCATTTGTCGTTCGACACCGAGATGCTGGTAATGTGTCACGACGATCCGATCCTCCGCGAATGGTACTCGGTGGACGGCGAAAACACAGAGATGTCAGACCTGATGAAATGGCACCCGAACAGAACATCGAAGATGGATGCGATCGAAGTGTTAACCAATTTGAGCCTGTACGAGAGGAGGAACGATATGAGGGGGAGAGTTCTGAAAGCTGTCACCGTCAGGGTATGCAGTTCGAAAGTTCACCAAATCCGTGATGACTGAAATGGTACCCTCGAGCGTTGAATACATGTTGTTCATTTTTGTTCACAGACATCGATATTCGTTTGGAACAACGATAACGATACAGAAGGTTTCTTTAACAGAATGATCAGCGAGCTGAAGACTGCTTTGAATTTCACTCTGGAAATCGTGGCCGAGGCAGACGAGTTTGGGACCTTCAATACGACGACGAAACGTTGGAACGGAGCCATGAGTTTCGTGGCTTCAGGGGAAGTAGACATAGGCCTGTCTGATTTCTCGATGAGCAACAGTAGATTTGATTACGTCGATTACACGATTCCTATTTTAACCTCTAGAAAGTGTTTGTACGTACAGCAACCGCAAATGCTAGCGGTGAAATGGTTCGCTTATTATAAGGTACGTTGCGAGAACGCGGGTTCGTGGATAGCTGTGAACTTTAGAATGTTTCATAGACTTTCAGTTTCGCCCTCTGGATGTGTCTACTTGTAATAATATTAATAGCTTCGATCACTTTGAGCTTTATAAGATGTCAACTGGAACCTTCTAACATAAAGCGAACGGTTTTCGACGAATTTATTCAGGTTTGGGGTATTATTTGTCAGCAGGGCGTTACAGGTGAGTAAGCCGCTCTTTCGCAAGCTTAACGGAGGCATTAAAAGTTTAGGAGAAAAATCTAACCTATGAATCTCGAGTACCTGAAACTTCTTAGTATGTGATTTTAATTTTAGATATTTGAAACTTTTCGGTACCTGATTTCAACTTTACGAATCTGAAAGTGTTTGATACCCGAATTCTACTGTAGGCATTTGTAACTTTTTGGTACCCAATTTCGAATTCGAGTACCTGAAAATTTTTGGTACCCGATACTGATTTCAGGTGCCCATATCTTTTGGTGCCCGATTTCAATTCCAGGTACCAAAATTTCTTGGAGCCTGATTTCTGTTTCAGGTACTCGATGCAGTAATCTTCTGGTACCCGATTTTTTTGATTCTTGATTTTCAATTTCGAGATTCCAAAGTTTACTGATATTGACCCTGATATTGATTATGAGAAAGAAATTTCAATTCACTCCGAATTCGGAATCTCTTAACATAAATTAACTTTTTTAGCGGGATTTCCTCGGAATTCGTCGCTCAGGCTGGCATATTTTGCAATGCTAGTTACCGCTATAGTAATATCCGCTGCATACTCCGCTTCTTTGATATCCTTTATGACAGCTTACGTTCACGATGTACCATTCCGCACAGTGGACGCGTTTATGAAGGACGGCACATATAGCATAATCGTCATAAAAGGTTCCGCTGATTACGACCGGTTCGCTGTAAGTTTATCCAATAACTGGGAATTCGGGCGCACGATATGCTTTCACTTTCACTCGTGAGTTGAAGAATTGTGTTACGGATAGTGCGCTACCTAACACGAAGAATCGAAACAATACACGCGGGAATTCCGTTATTTTTGTTCTATTCTAGTCAAAAGTTCCTTTTTTTCCGTATTGATTTATCGCATCCACCAGGTGAGAATTCAAACTATACCAGTGACCATTCATTCTAAAAAATTAACATGGAAGAATTGTGTTTCCGGATAAAGTAACGCCGAGCAATTCCAAATGTAGCTTGAAATGATAGAAAGTGACAATTTAATTTGATTTTCAGCAATCGAAAGATTCGTTATCAAAAAGTGTAATGAAGCTACTAAAACCGTTATCTTTTCTGCCACTCCGTGTAAAAGATGGCTTCGAAAAAGTAAGTTCGGTTCTAGTATTCGAATTTGCGTTCACAACGGTTCGATTGGAATCCATTGCGCCTGTATCGTGTGTTTGTAGATCTGTGACGATCCACAATTAGCATTTTTCAATGGCTACCGTCCGCAAATGCAGAAAATAGGAGGGACGGGTATAAACATCTCGTGTAAAATCTGTTGCATCGAAACCGGCCGGACGGATAGCTTGTCTATGGTCCTTTCCAAGAGGAATCAGTATACACCGATACTGAATTACTAGTTAGTACTTACGAGTTGGAAACGTCGCCGGTATCAGGGGTGTTGCCCGCACGTTAATCGTGTCGCATGCTTCTTTTCTTTATTTATCGTTGTGTTTCAGTCTGCAGAAGTTTTTAAGTACCGGCTTGTTGCATCGGTACAAGAACGGGGATAACTTTATGGATGAAACTACATTTCAACCAGTCGGAATCTTCAGTGCTGCCTCTGTGCTGGTGATCTTCTTCAGCGGTGTCGCGCTCGCGCTTGTGATATTAATTTTGGAGCTGTACTGGAAGAAGTTTAATGGACATTTTTTCGATTACACATAAGGACAATTTTCAGTCATTCATTCGATTGCCAGTGCACACGTGACGCATCTTAGATAAGCGATTTTTAGTCCTTCTTTGACTTAGCCTCTAGTCAACAGGTAGCAAGTAGGAAGAAGTGTAAAGTGGTAAATCAATTCGGATATTTGTCAATGAAACGATTGTGACACCGAGAAATTTTACGTTCATTTTTCATTCCCCGTACCTTTAAATCGCACGCGTATATTTACCTGTAGATTGTTTATTCGTCAAATCAAGTCAATCACGTTTCCCGATACTAATACGTGCACACTGACGTGCATCGCTATCGGCACCGATCTTCCGGAACAGTTTGTACGTAACCCGTACGATCGCACGGTTGATGGACACTGTGGAACATTATGCTCCTAATGGGACGCTATCCTCGTCTCTAGATCCGTGGCCACGATACACCCGTGGTTATGGTTTCTCCGCGTTGCAGCTCAGTCGGAATTATATACCATCGAAACAGGCCGGGTGTCGTGAAAGGGAAAAGAGTATTATCGAATTTACCGTTCCAGGGATGAGCCATTGCTAGCTGGTTACGTTGGCGAAAAAGAGAACTTCGTGGGAAGGACGGATTCATTGGGTAACGTTAACGAGGTAACCGCGTACCACTGTGCGTTGCAAGTAATCGAGTAGTCGCGACAGAAATAAAGGCAATGGGACTGCGGACGGGTACAAGCTTAATTGGCGCACCGCTGTGACCGTGACGCGACAATTATCGTGAAGGTGGATGTTCTGATAATCGTCGTTTCGTTCTCTTGCCGAATTCGGTCACCTCTCGAGCTCCTTGGTAACGAGAGGAAGAAATATTCAATATTTTGTGTTCCAATGTTCTTGTTACTGTTTGGATCAATGATGAAGATACGCGTGCACTGTTTTTATCGTTGTGTTTGAAAAAAAGGTGAGCTCACAGAGATTGCAAACTAGTCCGTACCGCACGGTATAGTTCGGGTTTTATCATCCGTTCAGACACGTTTCGTATCCGACGCGATCCGGTTCAGACAAAAAGAATATTATCCATTCAAACACGTTCAGTTTACAACGCTTCAATGATACAGCATCGCATCAGCGAAAATATTGTTTTCGATGATGTCTGATGGTGTCTGAGAGGCAACGGTATGCAAAGGAAACTGCTGTACATCTTTCTTCGTTTCACCAACTGGATTTATCGGAAACGAAACGTGTTTGAACGGATAATATAAACTGACCTTACGTTCAAACGATCCTACCGTTAAACCGTGACGATCTAACGTGAATAAACGTTTCTGTTCAGCGTGAGATGGCACGAGTGATTTGCTGCACAATCGTCGCGTTGACGTTGCTGCTGCTGTCCGCTTCAGCGTACTCGGTGGACGTGAACGATGCTCACGGCTACGTTCTTCTCATTAAGGACGTTCACACCTATTACGGAACGACCTGCATCATAATCATTCATTCAGACAGCAGCTCAGGTATGCTTTCTTGTTCACTCTTCTCGAAAATCGTATGCGTGAAAGTAACATTGCCGAGTCAGCTGCAGTTACATAAATACAATTAAATGCGTAATCAATATTGGACCGTTATGCTTCCCAGTCGAAATACTTTCTTCGTCGGCTTGCTGTTAAGAATAGGTGGGGGGGGGGCAGTTAATGGAGGTAGGGGGGTTGAAACTGTGAATGATGAGGATACCATGAGGATGTGAATGAAGTGAACACCAAAAATAAATACATTTCTGTTAGGTATTGAAAAAAATGCTTGTGTCACAGTTGCCAGCTACAGATAAACAACATAGAAACTTTAAATCCAAGTTTCTCAGAAACTAGGGCTAACTTTGACCAAAGATTTTGGAATGCTGCAATATCAAGTACATACTGCAATTTCCATCCACATTTGTTCCAAAAGCAATGTCCACATCCTGCCCTTCTGCTTGTAAACCTCACTGATGAGTCCATTATCAGTCCCTGGACAAAACATCCTTTCCCTTTCCTTTTCCTTTAAGCCTCATTCTAGCCTAGTATAGCGAATAGCCACAATACAAAGAAGAGACTTCCGTGAAGTCTAAATTGAAGATGATAGAGCAGAAGAAACTGCTTTGCTCGATATGCTGCACGATGGATCCGTATTGTTTCAGAAGTGTTTAGAAAGCTTCAGTCCTAAGTTCTGTTATCCGAATCGGTTCCAACTTCTGATTGGACTTGGTAGAAACGTTCATCGTTCTAATTCCTCGATTATCGTTTTCAGATTTCAATCAAACGTCCTACGTTTACGTTTGGTCCAGGGCTCTCTCCCGGCAAGGCATCCTGACGGCGATCACAAGCTTCTCCGAGCTGCCAGGCGAAACAAGGAAGCACCAAGGCTACCTCTCGCGTCCATTGTACGTGGTTATTCTCGCCACGAAGGAGACCATGGATGAGTTCTCGACGGTCACCAGACAGATCGATATCTCGTTTCCCGTCTGGCTCGTGATGTTCTTACCGTACATGGACAATCCTATGCGGAACGTGTGTCGAGATCCTGCGGGGAATCCCTTTCACCTGCTGTTCGACACGGAGATGCTGGTGCTCTGCTACGAATATCCGCTCCTGAGAGAATGGTACTCGCTATCAGATAACAGCACCAGAACCTTCGACCTAGCCAGCTGGCAACTTGGACTCGGGTTGAGCTTGAGAACGAACCTCAGCTTGTACGAGAGAAGGAACAACATGTTTGGAAAAGCGATACGCGTCTCGGTGGTCGAGGTACTGCAGCAAAGCTTGGATAATTGGCTGACTACATGGAACTGAAGACTCGCAGTTATGAAAACGTGGTCGAGTTTCAGTTCTAGGAAAAGCTCGAGTCAAACTTCGGCGTTCGCCTTTGTAGATTGTCGGACGTAGAAAAGAATAGCGAATGAAGGAGGATAAAATGTCGATAACATTTATGTTTAATTTTCTTTTAATGTAACCTTCACCAATGGATTTGTGTGTTCTTCCTGATTAAAATAAGCCCAAACACGATATAATTTGGATCATATTTGTGGTCACTTTTGCGTTTCGGTTTATGATTCACGATTAATGTTAATAAGTAAATGTTATCCAAATTATATCGTGTTTGGTCTCATTTTAACCAGAAAAAGCTTACAAATATACTGGTAAAAGTTTCATTGCGAATAAATCCAGGATAAAAAGGTTTCATCTTTGCATATGCATTGCCTCATCAAGCTCCTAGGCATATCAAATAGAGTATCTCCTTAGTAGTGGATATGACTACGCTGCATTTATCCAAGCACAAATGACTAGCAGTTATCCAAGCTTTGCTGTATTGTTTGTTGATTCTCGTTCCGTTGGTAGGCCTCACATACGTAAACTGCGATTGCTTTTAACTCAAGGATTCGATGTTGGTCGCGCTGAAAGATGGAGTTCTCTCCAAGTACCTTGGCGAGGTGATCCGAGAGTTGAGCAAGTCGATAAACTTCACCATTGAAGTGGTGAGTTTCATGCCAACTTACGGAAGTTGGAACAAGGAGGAGGAGATTTGGACAGGTGTGATAGGTGAGATAGCAACGAAGAGGGCAGAGTTTGGTGTCGCCGAGTTCAGTATCACCAATCACAGGCTTGACGCGGTCGACTTTACTTTACCGTTGATCTTGTCTGGCAATAAGATATACTTCAAGAAACCAGACGGCTCCGCTGTGCAGTGGTCCGGCTACTTTAAGGTTTTTCTCATCCTTTTGACTTTAATTTATAACCTCCATGTAAAAATTAGTGCTTGCTGTCACGATCGTGGTTGTACAAGGTTGTTAGATGCATTATCATCAACGTAATAATAATTGCAATCGATAGAAACGTAATTTACTTCATTATTCAACCTGTCAGAGCTGTTAATGTACCTAGCCGTCACGCTTGTTGTCAAGGTGAAAGTTTTCACTGGCACGCATCAATTTTCACGCATCTATCTAGACCTTCCACATGGACGTTTGGTTGGCGATAGTGTGCCTGATCGTGACCGCTCCGATCTTTCTGACCATCATAAAGACAAGGGGTCGTATTAAATTGAAAATCTTGGCCGATAATTACATGCACGTGTGGGGGATTTATTGTCAGCAAGGCTTATCAGGTATGTTGAACGCTAAAAACGCGACGAAACATATCTTCGTGGACATTTTCTCCCTTTCAGACTTCCCTAACGAGTCTTCGATGAGATTAGCTTTCCTGTCGATCTTCCTGTCGGCGTTGATCATTCTTTCTGCTTATTCTGCCTCGTTGATCAGTTTTTTAACTGTTTCCACGGTCAGCTTGCCCTTCTCCACCTTAGAAGAGTTCTCAGCCTATGGCTCGTACAAATTGATCGTGTTCAAAAACAGTGCCGATTACGACAGGATAATTGTAAGACGGTGCACACATTTATAACGAAATGTACGAAAGTCACTATAGCGAGAGAACGTTGTAACAGATATGATTTCAGTCCGCCAACGATAGCGTGATCTCGAAATTGAAGAAGTTCATGAAGAATAAGCAAGATTTGCCGTTGACCGTTCACGATGCCTTCACACAGGTTTGTCTAGACTAGCGCCTTGCGTCTCCCCGTTAAAGATCAATTTATATTACCCGTTCAGACGCGTTTCGTACCCAACACGTTTCGTATCCGACACGATCTGGTTCAGACAAAAAAATATTATCCATTGAAATACGTTCCATCTTCAATGTTTCAATGAAAATATTTTTCTCGATAATGTCTGATGGTGTCTGAGCCGCAAAGCTATGCAAAGGAAAGGACTATATATCTTCCTTCGTGTCACCAACTGGATTTGTTGGAAACGCAACGTGTTTGAATGGATAGTATAAATTGTCCACAACACGTTCGATAATTTAAATTCGAATAAACGATCGCAGGTTTGCAACGAGAAGGTAGGATTCTACGTGACCGAGGTGATCAAGAAAGCCTTCAGCGGTCTACCCTGCGAGACAGTGTATATCGACGCGGGCTGGGTCGACAGTTTGGCTCTGGTTCTGAACAAAGGCAGCCAGTACACGGGAATAGTGAATTATCAGTAAATACACACTTTGTGATTCTGATCAATCTTGTTCCAACTTCCCTGTTCCTATAGGTAATGAATGTTTCACAGCTTGCAGCGGTTCGTGGACAACGGCATACTGTACCGATTGAGAAGCACGTATTTCGTGGTCAACCAACCCCGTGATAAAGAGTTCACCATCGTCACGTTGGGTGGAATCGCGCCTATTTTATCTGTTCTGGCCAGCGGCATACTTTTGGGCTGCCTCGTGCTGCTACTCGAGAAAGTGTATCATAATCTGTGCGGAAGTAAGTGCAGGCAGACTACTTAACCGTTTTCTTTCTTGTCTGATGGAACTTCTTCGATAGAAACGTTGAAATTAGCTGGAAAGAGAGGAGAAGTGAAATTAGAGCCCTCGTAGTGAGCGGATGTACTTCGGTTTAGCAGGTATCAACGATTACACAGACTGTTTCGTAACAAAAATTGTTGCACGCGACTTCGAGAATCCAAGGAGGTAGGGATGACAATGATTGTGCTGGTTAGTTTGTTGGTTATTAATAAATGGTTCAGGCTCTGGTTAATTCATTATGCATTCCCGTGAAATCACTTTCGCTTTGTAACATCGCCAGACTATCGGTAATCGCTCGCAAATTTCCGCATACATATCGTTTCTAACATTTTAGCAGCACTCGATGCATCACGATTGCCTCTCGTTGGCCATTAATCATACCTGTAACTCGTATTAATTTACATACTACCGCTCCCAAGTATTTGCTTAGCTTTTTCTCGTCACTTCATTCGAAACCGTGAAGAATTTAAAGAAAGCTATGCAAATCGAACACCATGGAAAAAGCGGAGGTTGCGTCGTTCACCTTTATCGTAGAGGAGGACGAAAGTGAGAATGGCACGGGCAAAAAGTAGCAATCAACGGAACGTCTGTAAACAAAAGTGCATCGTGCCAGTCAAGGTAGCCTCCCTGGCTGCAAAACGAGTTAGCATAAGCAGTTAGGCGATGACCGGATACAGACGAGCACGCGTTGCGTTTCCTCTTTCCGTGTGGCCGGAAGTGACCTTTGCCTCATTAGGAAAACGTTACACGCGCTCGTTGCGATCCCCTGTCGATGTTGAGTTCTCAGGTATACTACCTTTCCGAACCGATCGAATCTCGAATAGAAACAGCCTGAACGCTATTACGTTTCGTGTTTACCATTTTCGTGGACGATGACGCGTTGGGCATAAAGTTTCACGGAAACCACAATGGTTCTAACGCTCGAGTAACCACAAGTCTTGTTAACCCTTTGACTTGCGACGAGTTACAATGCAAATACAATACGGGCACGCTGTTTTTATGATAAAGTTTGGCTTAAGTTTGATTTGGGGTGAGATTGAAAATTGTCGAAATACAAACAGTGGTATTTGAATAATTTTTGTACGGAAAAATATTGAAATAAATGTGAAGTAGTAAAATATAATGTTCACATAAAGTGAATGTAACATTCTAATTTTACATTTGGTATTGAAATAGATAATGGTAAACTATTGAAATTGAAATAGATAATGGTAAAGTATTGAAATTAAAATAGATAATGGTAAAGTGTTGTAATTGAAATAGATAATGGTAAAGTATTGAAATTAAAATAGATAATGGTAAATTATTGAAATTAAAATAGATCAGATATTAGCTTTAACAGAAGGTTCCTTTCGCTCTTTAACACTAGAACTACCAACAATTAAAGTGTATAATAATAATCAATTGGTCATTTTGTCTAGTGTTAAATATCGTGACAAGCGTTGCATTTCAAAGTTTTATACAACTCTCCCCCCTCCTTTTCCCCCCTCGTTTAAATTTTCCTCGAACGCATAAACATTCGCGGCTAGCTCGTAAAGCAAAAAGGGTTAATCTCGATCTCGCTCGATCTCATCTTCGATCTCGCGCTGGCCGCTGTTGTTTTCTACCTTTTGCCCATCGCCTGCGATGAAAAGAACCGGATAACCTTGGCATCGACGCGCAAAATGCGCTTCGACAGGAATCGACCGCCTTTGAGGTGACTAACGTCAGCGACGAGCTGCGTATTAATCGAAAGCGACAGCGAGGACTCGCGATGAATTTTTAGTCTCGTTCGACGCAACGTAACAGAAGACATTACTCGCGGCATGCCCGACTGCTCGCTTGCAGCGCTACCCTCCTCCCTAGTTTAACCCTAGATAACCAAACTTACTAACTAAATACCATAGCTTCAACAAGTATTGTAGTTTGACGTGCTATGCCCAAGCAAAGGGTTTTTACTAACGTCGAAGACTTGTATTTTAACCCTTTGCACTCGAGGGGTGACTGTTAGACATCTGATGATACTAATTTCAAAAATTGTCAAATTCAGAATATTTACTAACATTCTCCTATATTAAACTTCATTTAGTAGCTTGATGTGCTATGCCCAAGCAAGGGGTTTTTACTAACGTCGAAGACTTGAATTTCAACCCTTTGCACTCGAGGGGTGACTGTTAGACATCTGATGATACTAATTTCAAAAATTGTCAAATTCAGAATATTTACTAACATTCTCCTATATTAAACTTCATTTAGTAGCTTGATGTGCTATGCCCAAGCAAGGGGTTTTTACTAACGTCGAAGACTTGAATTTCAACCCTTTGCACTCGAGGGGTGACTGTTAGACATCTGATGATACTAATTTCAAAAATTGTCAAATTCAGAATATTTACTAACATTCTCCTATATTAAACTTCATTTAGTAGCTTGATGTGCTATGTTTAAGCAAAGGGTTTTTACTAACATCGAAGACTTGAATTTTAACCCTTTGCACTCGAGGGGTAACTGTTAGTCGCCTAATGATACTAACTTTAAAAATTGTTAAATTCAGTATATTTACTAACATTTGTCTATATTAAACTTCATTCGGTTTAGTTAAGTAACATACTAAAATTTACACGTATCACTATTTACCCTTTGAATCTAACCAATAATATTTAGTAATGTTGCTTAATTATTGTTCATTAATAATATATATCAAACTGCAAATTTCAAAATAAAACGTTCTGTTTCCAAGCTCGCACATAACTGTTCAGTTGAGTCAAATTAAATGCTACTAAATTATAATTAAATAAATGCTACTTGTTAATTGCCAATTATGAAATTTAGAATCTCTACCGCCATGAAGATTTAACGTTGCATAGAAATCTGTAGTCTAACGATCGCGATCAGCTTTTCTTGAATAAAATTCACCAAGAAGTTGTTCAAGAAATTCTAAACAGAATTGTTTTGAAATATATTCCTGTTTGACTTTAATAAATTCATCCTTCAAGAGGTTCGCTTGGTAAGGCGTATAGACTGAACGACCTCGAGTCACATCGATTGAAGCCCGCTGCACCATGAACGATCGGATCGATCCTAATGGACGATCCGAGCGTTATACTATTTTTAAAAGGGAACAACAGAAAAGCGACGGAAAATCTATTCGCTGTTTAGTCCCGGCGCACGTGGCAGTCATTGTTGGCAGGTTGTGTCATCGCGTCTCTGGGCTTGTCCAGAATGCCATTATCTATCGTGCCGACTTCTACCAGCCGCGTTAACAATGATAGCGAAGGTACGATTGTGAACCAGGAAACAATAATGCTCGTCGATAATCACTATTGTTAAAGGAGGGAACAATGATGCACGGTGACGGGCCCCGTTTCGCAGAAAGTTCCGCGGAGAAAACGAAGCTGTTGAATGCGTAGCGCGTGTTTCGGTGGCGCAAGTGCTGATCGGCATCGTCTATCCTAACGATTATAGTGGATTGTCCGGAAAGTTCGTGCCGATTTTTAATAGGTGGCATAAGGACAGGTCTAAATATATTAGAATGATTGAGAACAAATGATATGTGTACATAACGTGAAAGACAATACTGCAGACATATTTGAAACAACATTTGGGTACGATAAGTTAATTTTTGTCAGTTTTGTACACCTTTGAATATTGGAGGAAAACAAAGTGCATTTCAGGCGTTTAATACTTTTCTTTCACGGGAAAGGCAAAAATGGCACGAAAACGGCAAATAAGATAGGCGTTGTTTATGGTACTTTTTTTGATGATTATAAAATTCCCTTAATGGAAGAAACATAATGGTGAAACTGTCGGAATCTCCTAAAAGTGCACGTAGCAGATACTGGTCTTGCGAAGCTTCTAATTTAATTCCTGAGAAATGCTTGGCTCATAGCTTACCAGTTTACAGAATCGATAGAATTTTACATTTTAAAGCTTCGTATTGCACCTCGAGCGTCCAGAAATGAACGTTGACGCGGGGCGTAGTGGCATTCCCAGAGGCAAAAGGTCAAGCTTTCGTCCGCTACTGTAAATCGCCAAGTGCCTGGCCGAAGAACGACATTATCGAGAGAGCGGCAATAAAGAAACGTCTGGCCGGTTCGTTTGTCTCGTAAATCCGGTGTTGCGGCTACCTGGGGTACTCATTAGTATGTTCTAAAACCGTGGGTGGCTATTAGCGAGTACATTGCCGCATGGTAACGTTCGGTCGTCGATAATATTTGAACCTAGCGATGGGATTTCGAATCGCTTCGTGCTGCTTCGAAGCCTGTGTTGAACTGTAACGCAGATTCGAATCATTCCGAATGTGACTCGAAGCTTCAAACGTCTTGAAAGTCTTGATCGTCTTGGTAGTCTCAGAAGTCTTGAAAATCTTGATTGTCTTGGAAGTTTTAAAGATCACAGCACACGTGTGACAATGTAGAATGCTTTACGCGACGCGTGACATTACAGGGACAAAAGAAGCTCGCCGAAAAATTTGGCTGCAGAGTAACGATCAAGACTTTCAAAACATTCAAGGCTTTCAAGATTTCCAAGACTTCCAAGACTTTTAAGGCTTTCAAGACTTCCAAGACTTTCAAGACTTTCAAAACATTTAAGACTTCCAAGACTTTCAAGACTTTCAAAACATTTAAGACTTCCAAGACTTTCAAGACTTTCAAGACATTTAAGACTTCCGAGGCTTTCTAAACATTCAAGACTTTCAAGACTTTTAAGGCTTTCAAGACTTCCAAGACTTTCAAGACTTTCAAAACATTTAAGACTTCCAAGACTTCCAAGACTTTCAAGACTTTCAAGACTTTCAAAACATTTAAGACTTCCAAGCCTTTCAAGACTTTCAAAACATTTAAGACTTTCAAGCCTTTCAAGACTTCCAAGACTTCCAAGACTTCCAAGACTTTCAAGACTTTCAAGACTTTTAAGACTTTCAAAACATTTAAAACTTCCAAGCCTTTCAAGACTTCCAAGACTTTCAAGACTTTCAAGCCATTCAAGACTTCCAAAACTTTCAAAACTTTTAAGATATTCAAGATGACTACCAAGACTTTCTAGAATTTTAAAGTTTCGAATCAGATTCGAATCGGTTCGAAGCGTTCCGAATCCCATCAATAATTCAGACGGAAAACGTCACCCTGGTTAAGCAGATGGAGATCGCGAACGATGAACAGCAACGACGCCTAGGCTCCTTGGATCGACGACCGCGTGGGATTCCCTCGTCGCAGAGCGTCTTCGAATCGGGATCACCGTATTGTACCACAGAAATATGCGGCTCCTTACCATTTACGCTTTAATTACATTAGCGTATGCCTACGCGTGATCAGCGTGGGCGGATCACTAGCGTCGGAATAGCGCGAGGAATGCTGGTGAAATTATATGGATGAATGGATGCAAACGGTAATACTTTAAACATTGTAAGCGCCTTTATCGAGACAGTGTACAGTTTGGAATACTTGGAGAATCGAAATAACAATGACCGTCGTTTAGGAGCACGTCAGAGGTTATGTATGCTTGACTACTTTATGGTTGTATGCTCTTATCATTCAGCGATAAGGAAAAAGAAGGTAATGCTGTGTCAGCACCGACTGGTGGTGGTCATCTGACTAACTTGGTCGTTATAGTTTCAAGTAACCTAGAATCACAATTACATTGGGGAACACATTGCAGCTGAATAAGTGAAATGTAAAATTGATGAGTAAAAATGCATAAAACTTCAAGAATTAGTAACAGATTAGTCTAGATTAATATAGATTAGTACAAATTAGTATAGATTAGTATAGATACTCTCCCCATCCCAAATTCTGCACTCCCAACGTCCCATTCTTCCAAACAACATTGTTCCCAAATAAACTAGCATTGAGGGTGGTTTTCAAAAATTCCTCTGCTCACAAATCCAACCGTTTTCACAAACGTATACGATACTTCGACGAAAGTATGTCCACTTTAATTAATAGAAATTAGAATCAATTCCATTTTAACGAGGACATTTTACACAACATTTCAACCTTCAACTTGCAACGAGACATCGGCTCGTCCCGAAGGAAGGACGGGCAAAGGAAATTTGACAGTTGCCGAGGCTCTGGCCCTCCTCCTTTCCTCCTCAATGCCAGCCGTGTCAGCCCACGTATACCGGGTGTCGCGTGGGTGTACACGCTCGTGCTCCGCGCGTGCACGTGGTGGGGATCCTCCGGTACTTCCACACTGGCTCGCACTGGAAAGGAAAGGAAAAGAGTGGTGTACCTCTACAGCTGTGTGCCGTAAACGCGATTATGTTTCGTCGCTGGCAAACCCATTCAGTGCTCCTTGCGGCACGAAGGAACCTGGTGCTGCCGCTGCAAGCGTCTCTGGAGATTGGGCCCAGGAGGATTCGCGTCGCCGAGGCAGGGCCCAAGGAGGTTTCGCGCCGGGCCACCAAGGATCACGTGCATCCCCGGGTCTGTGCGGTTCGAGGTGTTTGTTTTCGACCGAAGAGGAACCGAAGGGTTTCGTGCAGGTTGCTACGACTCGATTAGTGTGAACATTATTATTGCTGATAATCGACGTTACTCTCTCTGCTACTTCGAAGGCCTCAGGGAAGCTCTGGGAGTTTGCTGTACAAAATTTGATAGAGGGTAGGTGCAGCTGTTTCCTCGTGGGATCGAAGCGTTTCGGTGAGTTCAGTTCCAAACTCAAACTTACTTTTGATCCGTGGTAGCATCCATTAAAGATGAATTATCGTTATTCAGTTTTGGAAGTTAATCGAAGCAGTTTTAGAAATTGCGTGTAGGGTAAAATTAACCCTTTGCGCTCGAGAGGTGACTCGTAGTCCTCTAGTAATGCTAACTTCAAAGATTTTCATGTGTAAAACACTCGTTGAATTTCATTTGGTTCAGTTAAGAAATATACTAAAATTTACCTTCACGACTATTCAACCCTATGAGTTTGAACGTTTGCAAAATTATCGTTTGGTGACTGACAGTCACCTTTCGAGTTAAGCAAAGGGTTAAATTTTCCACTTTGAACGACTGATTATTGTCAGCTATGTAAACGAAGATACACCGTACTTAATGAATATATTTACTTAACGTATTTTCACGTGTTGTCTACAACAGTACTAAACAAAATCGAACAATAATGATAATAATGTGTCTGATCAGCGAGACGAGAAATAAGCTGCGGTAAGGTGTAATAAGCTAGATCATCTATCGTGTTACATATTAAATTTTATGTTCAGTTACTATCCAACGTAACAATCACATCACACCAACAATTATATAACAGCTACACGCTATTTATTTTATCTGTGTAACCAGCCAACTTATAATAAGTCATTCTATCAATTCTATTCTCTTTACTCGCACACGTAACGGACAATAGTGAGACGTTTCGCCAACGGGGACGTATTACCTACTTAGTTTCACCCTGTAAACAGAAGGACTTCGTGTACAAGGTAGGAAGCAACGGATAATCGTAGTACCAAGAATCGTTTTGCCCTCGCGCAGTTGTCTAACAGGATCCTAACCTCAACCGTTCCTCAGCGGCCTGTAATTTGCGCTTTAACCCATTCACTGTCAACTACGAGATATCTCGTAGTAAGTGTATGTACCAAAACTGTCGATTACGAGATATCTGTGCGTTGCAATTTAAATTGATTACAAATGGCACTCACCATAGGAATTTTATTCAGCAACGAGATATCTCGTAGTGTTTTTCTTTCTATCTTTAAATTATAATAATACCATTTCAATACTATATCTGTAACCCTCTATGGGCCTGGGTAACTTTCAGGTCACATGCTAATTTATTGACATTTTATTTTTTTTTCTACACATGTTAATTCTACGTTTTATAACGTAAAATTGTTTTTACCTACCTACATAGGGTTGTAATTATTGATTTTTCGTCCCATCAATTTTTTTATATTTAAAACAAAAATTCGATCCGTAGAGGGTTGATATTATTAGATTTTTCTGAATTCTGTTTTCTTTCAAATAAAATCTTGCAACCCAGGATAAGACACTTTAACCCTTTGCACTCGGCTGTCCCCTCTCATGGGACATCGTAATCCCAGCATACGATAGTTTCGCAAATTTTCAGACTTTAGTTTAGACCCGGACGTTAAACAGTCATATATGTAAATTTTAATACACGACTTAACTAAACTAAATGAAGTTTAATATACGTGAATCATAGTAAACATTTCGAATTAGAGAATTTTTAAAGTTAGTTAAACGACTAACAGTCACCAATGGTTGATAGTTTCGTAAATTTTTAAACTTTAGTTAGTTTGTTCATTAGTTACACTCAGAAGTTAAACAGTCGTATAGGTAAATTTTAGTATATCACTTAATAAAAGTAAATGACGTTTAGTATAGGCAGATCTTAGTAAATATTTCGAATTTAAAAATTTTTGAAATTATTATCGTCAGACGACTAACAGTCGCTTCTCGAATGCAAAGGGTTAAATTTGTCTGGCCAGTGAATGGGTTACACGCGGCTCTTCGCGATCACACACGGGGTGGTCAATATTTATGCCCCCGAGAGGAGGGGGGCGAGCGCGTGGAAACCTTATCAACGACCCTGCGTAAAAATAGAACGCATCTATTTCCCGGCGGTTCCCATCCTCTTGCATGGGATCGCGGTCTAGTTTTACCGTGGATGGCTGTCACTAGTCGAAGGAAGCGGATCCGCTAAGTTCTCAACATAAACATGTATATAATGCCGCGCGCGGGAGATCCCCGTTCCGCGATAAAACCGGGGAAAGCACGAAAGGGTTATTGAAGACAGGCATGCAATTACTCGGTCTATCCGGGCTGCCGAGCCGGTTGCTCGATACACGGCCAATTAATCTCTAATTGACAATGAAAAAACATTAGAAACCGAAGGAAAGCGTTACGCAATACCCCCCCACCCCCTCCGCCACTCCCTCTCTTGTTCAAGCCGCGCAACGAAGATGGAAACCGAGTGTATGTACAGTTGCCCGCTTAATTGTCGCGAGATTTGCTCTTGTACATTTATCCGAGGTTTATTAATATGTACATGCAATGATTTATAAATGTAGAATGTCACATAAATAAATCAGAATTTAATAATGAATTATAAATTATTGATTTATATATATTTGATTTATAAATATTATTATTATGAGTATTACAATTTATAAATGTCATTATTATAAATAGTTATAAGTCAGTCGAAAAGCTTAGTATAAAAGAAATTTATGTTAAATTTACAGAGTGAAGTTCTCTTCGTTTACCAATTCCTTTTAATAACGGATTATATAATTATTGATTTATATATATTTGATTTATAATAATAAATAATTTTTAAATATTATTATTATAAGTATTACGATTTATAAATATTATTATTATGAGTATTACAATTTATAAGTATTATTATTATAAGTATTACAATTTATAAATATTTATAAGTCAGTCAAAATGCTTAGTATAAAAGCAATTTATGTTAAATTTACAGAATGAAGTTCTCTTCGTTCACAAATTCCTTGCATTATAGAGAAGATTAAATTGTCCTCTATTCGTTGGATTATACTATGGCTCAAACACGATAAACATTTTGTTTCGTATATTTCGGCAGGTATCCGGTAAATTTTGGACCGCGGCGTGGGTGTTCCGTGAAATATCACCTATTCTTTTAAACGTGCGCACGAAAACAGTTGCTATTCGTGAAATAAACGAAAACCCGTCATCGCCCGACGATGCGGTTCCAGTAATTGATCGGGATAAACTCGGGACAATTAAACGGACACTGTTGTAACAACGATATCCGGTTCGATTCGTTTCGTAGCCGGCCGAGGCACGTATAGCGTGAAGCTGAAAAAAAAGAGTCGGGGAAAGCTCGATAAAACGTGGACAACAAATGGGGAAAAAGTGAGGGGGAGGGAGGGAGGATGAGAAAGGGAACGGATGCGTGCAACGGAGAGGAATAAAAAGCGTGGGCCGTTTCTTTTAACGTGGAACGCGTGATCCTTTTTTGTTGCAGAGCTAACGAGAGCCCGTCGGTTGTTAGAGAGATCGCTCGAAGTGCAACGAAGAAGAAGAGGCGTCGAAGAGTTGCGTACGAGCTGTTACAGCAGCGACGGTTTGTCTTTGGCCTAATCGCACGCGTCACGAGCAAACCCCCGGCGTCGTAAAACGTGGCTGTCCACGGCGGAAATGGTACGTAAATTATTATGGTTCCCTCTTGTCGCGCTCTTGAACCGGTCCATTTCGCTGAACATCGTCGTGTATCGTGCAGCGGAAACGGAGATAAACTTTACTTTCGTCGATTGGACGATAAACACGTTCAGGGTACGTATACAAAATGATGGCGTGAAAAATGTGTCGCGACAATTACGAGGGGTTCAGACTATTAGGGTATTATTAAAGTCACTTTTTAAATCGTTGTGTAGTTTAGTCGTTTGAAGTGTATCAAATTTACACGGTGTACAGGGAGGGTCAAAAGTGAGTCGTATGTTTTGAAAGTTAGTATCTTAATATGTGTCATGTAACTTAGGGATTGTCGATATGAATTATATAAATTTAGGAATTTTTGATAAAGAAGATAAGGATTTTTAATGCACTTGATGTGTTTTAACCCTTTGCACTCGGCTGTCCCCTTTCATGGGACATCGTAATCCTAGCATATGATAGTTTCGCAAATTTTCAGACTTTAGTTTAGACTAAAGTACTATATTTCGAATTTGAAAATTTTTGAAGTTAGTATCATTAAACGACTAACGGTTATCTCTCGAGTGCAAAGGGTTAATGAGGTGCTGCAGGAATTTTAGTTTTGTATACTCACGTTTGACTCTTGCTGTATATTTGGTGTTTCGATAAACATTTCACAAACTATTACGCATGCAGTCTTTTTCTTCATTTGGAAGTATTCGAATGTAAAACAATTATATAATATAGAGGGAGATATATGCTGTATCTATAAATTCAGTAGTGGGGGGGATTCTCGAAGGTCGAGTTAATTTCTTTAAATCGAGCCTTATATTCTTCTTACAATCTATACAATTTGCATGTCGATCTGCGTCTACTTGTGTTCTTGCTGAGCTACCACGAATTCTGTAATCTGAATCGGCCAGCACGCCTTGTATAGGTATTCTGATACCTACGAGCACGGGTGTGTGTTAACATAATCGAAAAGCTCGTAGTTCTTGTAATAGAATCTTCTTTTCTTTTCGATCTCGCATACCTCATCTACCGTATCTAATTGACGAATAGGCAAAAGCGGTCGTACTAAGTTACCGTGAACGAAATTACCGATTCAGCAAGTATGTAGCTTGTTCGGGTACGAATTGAAATAGAGGAGGACCGTTGTTGCGTGACGCGTGTTTCGTGAAACGCTGCTCCAACCGGAAGAAGCTTTTCGCGTGGAAACGATCCTCCGGGAACGACGATTTCTCTTGGCTCGAATGGAAACCACAGGAATTGATGAGCGTCGCGAAGGCATCGTTGTTATTTGTTCGAGTCTCGCATCGAGGCGGCCTTTTTCCTTCGGCACGCAGACCGCAAGAACCTGCACGCGGCAATGCATGCTATTTCGCTAGTATACGCGGAACTGCTGAAGAAACGGTATCATTTACAATCGAGTGGACGACAGCTCGAAGGTTAGCTAATCAACGTCAAGTTCGTTTGCTCGTGAAACCGCAAAAACGTACACTACCCCTCAAAAGTTCCATTGGAAATTTCAAGTTTCCCACCAATCCTCTAATAATGGCTTCTTTTACTTTGACAAGTCTTTCTAGTTTTCCTATTTTGTTATTAACTACAATCATTCATCTTTTATCTCTAATCATTCCCTTCTACTTACTATTATCGCTATTTCCCCATTAAATTAAAGTAATTTTTCATAAATGAAGATAAAACTGAAAAAAAGAACTAAAGATTGTTCCCAACAAACTTTCTGACCAAATACAATTCAAAATTTTCACTTTCAAATTCTCTAAGGTACAGGTTGGTTACCTTCAGAGTACAACCTTTTAGCTGGTACTGTACAAACAAACGCAACGCCCTTTACAATTTCAAATCTCAAAACGAGGTGTTGCTGGTTCCACACAGTAGTGATGGAACCTCTGCGGAATCGACGGATGATCGCTGCTCGTTCCACGGACCAGGACGAGACGCTTACATAACGGACCGCGCGCGAACAAAGATATTCGCGGCATAACAATTGCCCGCCGATCGACGCGTTCCGGATAAAGCTGTGGCGCGATCGATCCTAATGGAACGTACGAACGTAATAATGTAACCGTTCCATGCGATCGATCACGGCGTCCATTTACGGCCTCCTGGTCGTCAACTGTCACCCCCGACAGGCCATCTCGCGTGATTAGAATGCAGCAGCCCGGCTAGGAACGATTAAAATACAGCTTGGACATAATATTACGATACACGCATACGTGTATAGGTGTACGTGTACGAAACGGGGCCCAACGGAGTGTCTTATTAGCGCGCGGGACTGCCTACATGTCGATGTTGGTACGCGTGTCGCAAGATGGCCGGGTCACCACTGCCTACATCAGCGACACCCACCAACCTTTGAGAGACGGGGCCTTCGCGGCGGAGCTGATTGTAATTTACGTCGATTAACAGTTACACGCGAGTATAATCGTGTGGAAAACGTCATCGGGACCCACGCCGATAGGAATAATGCGCGGCCGTTGATTTCTATTTGTATTGACTGATCGATCGATGGATTCGATTAACTCCCTTGGGCCCCGCGCTCGAAACAATGGAAGCTTATGTCTTTGTTGAGATGGTAGAACGTCGATCAAGAGCTTGTTAGAACGTAACAGTTTGGGAGGTTGAGATAGAAGTGGAGGTTCGGTTAATTTTATAGAATATGTTGAAGCACGGTGTTAATCTTTTACGCTTGAAATTGTGGGTAATCAAACGATAGCATTTGCATAAATTTTCGAATGCAAATAATCGTGTTTAAAAGTTTTAATAGTGTTTATTTGAATTGAATGAATTTTAATATAAGTAAATTCTGATCTGGTTAATTTCACTTTCGGATAAATAATATAAAATTAGCATAAAGTTCAATGCATACTGCAGCCTGAGAAACAGTTCCAAACTTTTGATGGACCCTTTCGTATCTGCTAGCTCTAAATCCTCCTTTAAACAATAAACTACACATTTCCGCGTCTCTGTTCGCCAGGATGGGGACACGTACACCAGGATGACCGTCCGGTGATCGCAAAAAGCGGACCGTCGCAGTAGTGGCTGACAGCAGAGAAGCGGAACCGGTGGGAACGATGGTGTACAGAGGTAGCCTGCAGACCGACGATCCCAGGGATGCGCCCAAGCTGGTCAGGATGTCACCTCTGAGAACCAGCAGGCCGACCAATCCTGTGTCCAATTCACGAACGGCCACCTCGATTAATGGCCCCGTGTACCATGGCCCGTTCGTGCCGGCAATCGACGTTCATCGAGCCAAATTGATCGATGAAAGACGTTTGGCCCGTGAAAGGGGCGTCGAGTCCATGGAGAAGGTTATTATGAGAACTACCGGGCTGAAGGTCGGCCCGCCCAGGCTAAGGAACATCAGTCAGATACGGGACACGGTATTCGTCGACCCGGCCCTGGTGCCGATGGAGAAAATCGGTCGAACGGAGAAGGATCGACCTAGAACCATCGCCGTGGACAGTTCCAGCAGGTCGGTCAGAGCACCCAGCTCCATGCTGGCCGATCTGAAGGACCTGGAAAGGCTGAGGAACACACCACCAGCTCAGAGATGTCCTAGAATGGTCACGAAGAACGAGACTAAGACTTCAACGCCGAACAAGAAGACGGAGTTCTCCAGCTCGGCGAAGATCCGATCGGACATCCTCAAGATACAGCAGATGTTTCAGACGCCTGACAATTCAGCGAGGAGTGTCTCCAGGTGTCCTGGTGAGAAGAAGAGTAATCCGGAGAAGAAAAATGAGTCTGAGAGGAAAATTGGACCGGAAATGAATAAAACGAGATTGCTCGCTCAGAAGCTGTTGGAGGCGTCCAGGAGCAACCGAGAATCGTCGAGGGATCGGTACAACAATCCCAGGAACGTGTCGAACGCGAGAACAGGCAGAGAGTTGAACGGCAGGGCGTCGAGTAGAGTGCAATCGCAGAGGCGCAGCGTGGATTCCAGGCAACCGGAGAAAGGGAAAAGCGTGGCAGCCTCGAACGAAGGGCACCCGCAGCCTCCAGCTCGGAAAAGAAGAGAATCTAAAAGCAGACGCGGCAGCGACTCGAAGGAGGCTGTCGGTAATAAAGCTAAGCTGAAGGATCGTGAACGGAAACAGTCGAAGGAGGACATAGAAATCGTGGAGAAGAAAATCGAGACGTCGTCTAGTCGTGACGACTGCTCGAGTTCTGTTTGTGTGCCAGAGGAGTCGAAGAATAGAACGAAGGAGTTGGACAGACCGGATATACTGAACGGATTGGTGCAGGAGTCCGATCAGCAATTGGCAGACCTCAAGTCCGACCTGCACGAAAGGAGAAGATCACGGAGTCATTGGAGAGGATTCGTGCAGTCCATGAGGCTACACGACGTGGAACTTCACTCGGATAGCGAGGATCAGCGCAAGGGTGAGTGAGTCAATATTTGTTCACATTGTAATATATATTTTCGGGTTAGGTTCGGATTAATCAGCTTGATCATCCTATCTGCCCTGTTCGTATTACAATATATATCTTCAGGTTAGGTTCGGGTTAGGTTCGGATTAATCAACTCAATCATTCTTTTTGTTTTGTTTACATTACAATATACATCTTCAGGTTAAATTCCGGTTAGGTTTCAGTTAATTAGCTTTATTATTCTATTTACCATGTTAAAACTACTAAAATTGAAAAAAACTGTCTACCCAGAAAGGTTAAGCAAAAGGTTTGACTTTCCTGCAGTGGGTACTGCCATACGCAAAAGATTCGCAATCTGTGTAGCTGTAAGTAATCGAAGCTAATCGCAGCACGAATCACGAAGCAACCTCGTCAGGCTTTTATTATTCCGCTCACCCCGTTGAGACTGTTTCTTTTTGTCCCTGACGCAGTGTTCGTGCCCGTGTATTTACAATACCGAGCAACTCGTACGAGCACCGACGTCAGCCAGTTAAATAAGATTTATTGAAATATCTGCTGGCCATTTCGATGGTACCCCCGGGGCCGGTTGTTGGCCCGATTAAAGGGCCCGTTTTATAAATCGGCAGATTGGATTAGCAACGTTTGCCGAGGTGTTTAAAATTACAACCGTCGTGGCCATTAATCCCTTAGCCCCGGGGCACCCCTATTTTTAGACCGTCCCGCGGCTCCCTTTCCCGCTCGTGTTGCCAGAGTGCAGGTCAGGGTAGCGTGTCCCTAACAACATATGTCCCGACATATGGATTTAGCTGGAAGGAACCAGACGCACACAAGGCCTCCTCTTCATTTTTGTAACAGGCCAGAAATCGTGAACGATAACCGTTCGTGCTTTCTAGCTGTGCTCCACTTTATCGATGGCCGATCGTTTTATGCCTGGGAACGCGTGATTCGTCGCGGGGCACTCGTTGAAAGGAGATCTCGAGATCGCGTAAGTATTCCTTCACCCACTTATTTTTATTGTGCTCGAACCGACACGGCTGGAACCGTTTCGGGAAGCAGTGTAAATTAATTAAAAATTTTGTCGTCGCGTCCAATTGTTGGAAGTATGGGAACTATTTTTGTAATAATTAATCATACATCATGATCAATCGTATAGCAATTAATTATATACAATAATAGTACATTATGATTAAACGCACAATATTGTAATCAGGGCGGTAATCAAATCAGTTAATAGTTAATCATACAGTCAGACAAAAAAAAAAAAATCCATCTTCCTGTACAGTAGCAGCCAAAAGTTTAAGACGAGAGAGCAATGTAGAACATAGTTTTATGGTGTGCAAATATTTTCTGTACGTTCATTTTTATGGTTATTATGATAGAACGCTATTTATTGATTAGCAAATTTTGTATATTATGCTATTACTTATAAATTAGTTAGTTTAACCCTTTATCTGGTAATGTTGACCTCAAGCAATATGTGTATCTAGCAGCTTGCATGTGAAAGAGCAACATGCCCTAATTATTTATGCCCATTGCATAAATTATACTAATAAAATCTTTTCAGCTCTTCGCTCTCTTAGAAAGGGCATATATACTTAACTTGGATAACTCCCAAATTTGTTTACTTGAAATTTCAATGCTTGTCAGATAAAGGGTTAATTTCCTTAACTCTTTGGTCTTAAACTTTTGTCCGCTACTGTAGCTATAATAATAATAATTTGTACACAGAAGAACGTTGATTTCACGTTGATCTAATAGACAGTTTTGCGGGCGGACAATACTTTTGAGCGTTACTGTACCGTATGTATGTATGTAGATCGAAACCTAGTCGTTTCGCTTGCGTTTAGAGCCGATTTCCTCGATTCTCACGCCACGAATCGAGCCGGTATCTAATTTCTCGCCGGCTTCGATCGCGCAGGCAGGCCACTTACTTTGATTCCGTGATGAAAGTCTTGGGCGGCGACCGACCGGCACCTATGCCTGTTCACTTTTTCATCTCGGCTGCACACGGCAGTCCTTATCTACGGGGTTATCTTCTTTACATTCGGATTTGCTCTATCTATGGTTACGTGTCCGTACACACGACGGGAATGCACGAAAAGAGGCTCGTCCTCTGCCAGATACTTTATCTCGTTACAATTTTGGGCGCACTCGTAAAATTCGAGGGGGGGTAGAGGGTGGTAGAGAGAAATGGAGCTGGACTGGGATGTGAGTCATTTTCCGGAAAAGGAACGATCAGGTTAGGTTTCTTGGTTCACATTTGTAAGAATTAGACTCTGTCTAACCGAAAGTTAAGAATTATTTCATCGAGGGCCAACGTTACGTCTACCTATCGTTTTATTTATTTCTTTTTCAATCAATTCACATTGTTTCTTAATATTGAGGTTATTTAAATTTTATTAAGCAAATTCGTAGAATTCTCTTGCTTGTACATATATTTTTAGGAAGCAAATTTTACGAATAACAAATGTACCATGATAACATAAATATATACACAGTGTCCCGTTTACATTACACAGATCGTCTAATTACCTTTTCCAATTAAGATGACAAAATGTTTTGTATTTTTAATACTATCAGATGAACGTATTGTGAAAAATATTTATTTATTTGTAGACACAGCAAAAAATCTTGTTATAACAGGATGATTTTTTCGAATGGTTCAAATTATTGCAACGAATTGTTGTAGTTTGAAAAATGATTGGACTCGTTTTTGGTAAGGACACCCGGTATATCAATTCCTGCTGCGTGTTTGTTAAAAGTCCAATGACACGCAATCAATTTGATTGCCAGCTCAAGCTGCTCCTTTTTTTGCGGGCAAATCTTGTTGCACATCGCTGCGGTGTTTAACTTCAGCTCGAGCTGCTGAGATTTATAAAAATGATTACGCAAAAAGTTGTGTTAATCGTTGAACGGGTCTTGCGTACATTTCGTCTTGCGTCATAATCGCGTGGAACGCGAGGAGCGATAAACATTTATGAAACATCCATCCTATGGAAATCGTGTACGCACGGGTAGCCGTCTATCTTTCCGATTCCTCGGTTTTTTTAACGATTCCATCGTAAAAATAGGTATTTGAAATCGATACAGTCGATCGGAGAAATATTTTAATCCAACCAAGCACACCTCGAATTACTTAACTCTAATTATTGTACATAAAACGATTAAACAATCCTAGGATATTTGTGAGCCTGAGATATTTGCATCTGCTTAAATCACAAAGCTGCATCAATTCCAGTAATTGAGTTTAAATTATAAAGTTGCATTCGTAATTGGTTCTATCTCTCTTCATCTCTTCTGTCTCCGCCCTATAGGACTCTGTTTCTCATAACTCGGCGTTGTACCTAGGAATCCCCTAAAAGTTCCCGCAACAAGCCTACGAAAGCATAAAGCAGAGGTGGGAAAAAATAAAATTCCTTGCAAGGAAGTGGATATTTTTATAATTATTAAAATTTTTATAATTTTTATAATAATAATTATAAAATACTTCATTTCTTGTTCACCTATGACTAATTTCTAATTTTCTAATTGCTCATTTCTAATTTGTAAATTGTAACTTTTAATTTGCCACTTATGTATATTAAAGGGTTCAATCCGTATAATAAATAAATAAATAAAGAAGTAAGTAAATAAATAAGTAAATAAGTAAATAAGTAAGTAAATAAATAAATAAGTAACTAAGTAAATAAATAAGTAAATAAATAATTAAATAAATAAGTGAATAAGTGAATAAATAAGTAAATAAATAAATAAGTAAGTAACTAAGTAAATAAATAAGTAAATAAATAATTAAATAAATAAGTGAATAAGTGAATAAATAAGTAAATAAATAAATAAATAAGTAATGGTGACGCGCGAACCATCAACGAGAATCGCCGCTCTTCGTGGACGGCTTATAAATCCAGCTCGCCGCGATCGTCGACCGGAAGAGCACGGATGACTTCACAGAACAATGGGCCGCGTGCTCGATAAGGATTCCGCATACGACCGATCGATCGACGATGCATCGACGATGCATCCGCTCTGATGCATCCACCGCGATGCACTCGAAACGCTCAGGCTTCCCCGTGACCGCACGCGATGCGAACCGAACGCGTGGACGTGCATTTACACGCACAGGCGGTGACACGGCCCTTGCCCTTGAGTCTACGCCCTAATATTGATCTGGCGGTCCTCCCCGCCCCTCCATGGTGGCCCATGGTGTGCGTACAATGAAACGCAGGCTTGTCCCCCTCCCCGTCGCCCGCGGAGACCCATCACGGCCCCGTGAGTCCGGCGTGCGGGCCGATGTGTTGCTCTTCAGTGCAAACCTAGCTGTCAAACCGCCAGCACTTTTCACCACCGATCGAACCGGTCGATCTTCCCAACTCGTAGATACTCCCAACCCCCCTCCAACCCCTTCTCAACCCAGCTTCCTCCCCTGGTGACATTCTGCCGGCTCCAGACACCACGATTCATCCCTGACTCCTCTGACCGTCTCAATTCCTCAGCTTAGCCTCCAAACTTCAGATTCCTCAGCTTCACCTCTAACCCCTAATTCCTCAGCTTCGACTCCAACTGCTTTCCTTGCGTTTCCGTCTTTTCCCTTTTCAATTTTCACGTTCCCCCGCCCTCTGACGTTACTTCGACGACTAACGTGTTACTACACGCGTTATCGAGCACATTGGTCGATACGCACGCGGCAGTTCCTCGCCGTCTTCCTCTTCGTCCCGTCCCGGCCTGTCGTCGGCGAACAGCGTCCTCAGCGGGCGTGCCGAGTCGTTCAGTGCGGACGCGATCACGCGGTCGGATGCACACGCTAGCCTGCTCTGCCCTAAGGAGATGGTGCTGTGCGACGTCTGCGACAACAAAGGTGAGCGGATCTGTTCTTGGCCGAGCTTGGGGGTGAAACGGGTGAGATTCGTGGCGGACAAGTGGAAGATTGGGATGGGGACACTCGTGGTTAGGTTCGGGTTAGGTTCGGGTAGTTGGGGGGAACCACGGTTTTGGAGGATCGAGTATTATTGTGGAAGAACGAAATATTTGGCAGGCTTGGGTAATTAGAGTGGTTGGTACAGATTGTGGATACAATGTTATTTTAGAAATGCAAACTTTGGGGAAACTGTGTAGGGTACAGGAATTATAAGCTGAATGCGATAACATTCCACTTTAGTTTCGATGTTGCTTGCAATAACCTATCTACAGATGTGTAAATGTCTATGGTTCGCTTGTAAATTTTCGTTAGTAGACGTATGCATGTATATATATATTTTTTTTAATGGCAAGTGTTACAAGGTTTGCCAATTTAAGTTGGAGGTAAAATGTTGTTATAATCTTAGTATGTCTACCAATGGTAATTTGTAGTTAAAGTTATGGAGGATTTTGTGTGTTTATGCATAACCTAACGTTGAGCTTCGCTCGTACATTTCACGTTGGATTTCAGGTACTTAACTTTATCTCCGCGTACTAGGTTAATAGGTCTCTCGAACTGAATTAAGATTTTAAACGGGGTCAATGATCGAGCACACGTTTCACGAACGTTCCTTATATTTAATTATCACATTCAAAACTAGGTTTTCGTGTATTATTAAAGATTAGCGCGACTCGTTAGGAAATATATGAAGTCACAGTGAAGCAACGTGCTTCGATAGCGATCGATAAGGATTCCCGTGTTCTAACTCGTAGCATGTTCTGTCACGAAACAATATTTATTGCGCGAGCATGTTGCTCGACGAAAGACGCGCGTCCCGCACCGAAAGGTGAGAGAAATCCATGGCGAACCCCGTGGTAAATGCCTGACATTTTCACTTTCCACCCTGACGCCAGGTTCGTCCAGGTTTACGTTTATCCTTCCGTGATACACTTTATTAAACTCGATGTAATAACGTATCATATGCAAGGAATCTTATTGTCTGAAATCATATTTTTGAAAAGAGGCAATTAGACAACCATAGTGTAGAATACGTCCAGTATAAAATTATAATATATTTATTATATATTTAATTTTAATGTATTTTAATTATAATACTTTACAACGTATAGTATACAATATAATAAATCGTTACAATACTGATATTGTATGAATATTCTAATATATAATATTTGATAGTATACGAATATTTTATATTATACTGTATTGCTATACTATACTATTCCTATACTTAGCCACACAACAATACAATACAGAATGCACAACACGATAATTCAACAATCAAAACACCCGGTATATCGTCTATTTGGATCTATTCGAAAGACATTGTTCTCAAACTAACCTCCACCACCGTTTACCCTCTTACTTCACACACAGATCCTTCAATTCCATTCCGTGAGACATTCATTCGGTTTAAACCCAAGCAATTTCAATTGCTTACGAATTAGTCTCGCTAATAAACCCCGGCAGACCTGAAAGATTCCATCGGTGCGGTACAGTCTCGCGAGAAGGCCGCGTCGTCGCGCTATTGTACACCATTGGGTGTGCCATAAATTCCGTTCCGAGAAGAGTCCGATTAAAACGGCAGACTAAGCGGCTCTGGAGATTACGAGGACCCGACTCGGTGTAAACAAGCCTCGTTATGCACTTAATTACGAGCACTCAAACTGTATATACGAGGGCGAGTGTGTGCGCGCGCGCGCGCATGCGAGTATTACCCGGCGAGCGTCCATTATTCGGGGAAACTTTCTCACGCTCTCAGCCTCCTGTTTCGAGTACACCAGGCTTGACTTATTGCCTGGGGTTCGTGAAAATTGCCGTTCGAACGCGTTCGAGGAACCCGGGGCCCTTTGGTTTCGGGTTTCGTTCGTGGCAATCTGTTTCGAATTTAGGCGCACCGAGAGCAGCGCGCCCGCGATTTCAGAGAAATCGCTGACTTTTGTTCGGCCCCTTCGCGAGATAGTAGCCCCCTCATCCGCTATTTATACTTGAACGCGATAACGTCAAATTGATCGATCTAACATGCTCGCTTTGTGCTTGGCGCGCGCTCCGTTTTTGTTCGACGCAAGGGAAACGCTCGTGTGATATTACGAATATTCATTATTTCTGTCGATTACGTGGCTGATGTACGTGGAATTGTCATTGGAAGTGTGCATTTTGATAAACGTAAGTATGGAAAGAAGAATGCTTGAAATGTGAACGATTACGATTTTTCGGAAATGTAACATATTTTTAGAATGGCAGCTATTTTTGTTTGGAGGCCATTGACTAACGATAATAATAGTTAATCGTTAAATTAATGATCTTACGTATTCCGTTAGTTAGAACAATTTTATTGTGCATACAAATATGCAAAATATCTGAAGAAGAATTTGTAATAACGTAGGGAGTGAAACGGATCTTTGTTCAGGTTCCATTTCTTTAATTATACTTATAAAGATACGTATTTGCATAAACATCCGCGGTCTACTGATTAGCTATCAAACAAATTAGCTAACAGTAGTACATTAATTTAACCGTACTGTAGTTTCGTGTTTCTCTTTCGCGTTTGTCTCGAAAAATTTTGCAGGGTCAAAAAATGGCCCAAACGTCATTGTGGGGTTATTAAATTCAAATTGACTTTATCACATAAAATCATGTGAATTTTATCAGATATAAAAATTGAAAAACAGAACATTCTGGCAAATTTGGATTACAGGATATTTTTGAACCTTTTATCCTCGAAAGAACGAGAAGATGATGGGAGATAGGAGAGGCAGCCATTGTTCGTCGAGCAATTAAATGGCTGCTAGCATTAAATCGAACAGAATGGCGTTCCGCCAACGGCGCCAGCTTATCGTACGTTTCATTCCATAGGGAAGACACGTTATCATAGAAAAACGGAACGGCCATTTCGTTATTCTACGATGACCACATCGCGTCGTATGGTGGCCACGCGAAAAATCGCCATTGCGACTTTTTTCGAATCGCGTTGAATGCTGGGAACGCGAATGAATTACGTAATTCTTTTCGTTTTATTTAGAAAGGGATTGGTACTCTTCGTACTATGGAACGCATATAGAGATAAATGTGCGGTAGTATGAAGTTAATTTATCGGTCGTAGTTAGAGTGGGTTTCTAAGTTCATTAAGAGAACAGTTGAACATTGTTCCTAACCTAAAATCGACTTACATATTTATTTCACGTGTAACATCTATCATCTGATTTAGCCAGAATTTATTTCAAATTAATTCCACGTTTATTCAAATAAGCGAAAGTATTTTTTTTTTTTATTATTATCTCGTTATTTGACCATTATTTTTAATAATCTTCCTTTTTTAAATATTCATAGTGACACGTACTAACTACTTAACCCTTTGAACGGACGCATATATGCGTCTGACGAAATTTACTACAGTATTGTCTCTTTATATAGCAGTTTGTTACTTTTCTCTAATTAGCAGTCACTGTCCCAGCTCCTTAGAATATTCAGCATTATTCCACTTACAGCAACACAATTACTAGCGCATGTATGAGTAACAATAATGCTATCCGTGTAAAGAATTTCGACCTAGAGTATTCCACACTCAAAGGGTTAAATCTGAAGTGTTGCATTTAAAGCAGTTGATTCGACTAAGAAAAACGAGAAGAATATTTAAAAATGATTCGTTTAGGTACACACATTCTACCTGAACGGTTCAATATTCTTTAATCAGGAGCAACAGGCTCGCCATAATTAGATCTCGGTCTGCAGCGTTCCATTATGGCCTCTCACAAAGTTCAAAAAGATCGTATCAGGTATTCCCGAGTCGCATCGCATGTATAGGAAACATATTGTGCTGGTGATAAAATCTTCTCAAGAATCCCAGAGCTCTCTTCGTTTCTCGGTCTCGTCCCTCTGCCCCCACGAGGCCGCCATTGTTATCGCGCGTACAGTCCGCTCTCCATCGATCGATTTCCGTGTTTCGAAGTAACATGAACGGGTTCTTTGTTCGCGCGAACGGTTCACGTCCCGCATGACACACGGTGGCTCGATTGACGTCACACCATGAATTACACCATGGGCTCTAACAAATTGCCATGGCAATGGGGTAATTCAATTCTCTGCGACCGTTGACCACCGAAATTGTTACTTGCTGGATGTTCCAGTCATGGCGGAGGGGTGTAACTTTGAATGCTACGGACGCATTTACGCGTCTGGGGAAATCTACTATAGTACTGTCTTTTTATGTGGCAGTTCGTTACTCTCTAACTGGCAGTCACTGTCCCCATTCCTTGGAATATTCAGCATCCATATGCGTTTGTTGTTCGATCTTCCACTTACTGCAACACAATTACTAGTGTATGAGTAACAATAATGCGAAGCATTTCGATCTAGAGTATTCAACGCTCAAAGGGTTAACCTATGAATGGCCAACCTTTAACCATGGGCTTTTTGCAACCACTCATTGAAAATAGTTTGCCTACTAACTTGCCTAATGTTATTGCATATACATAAAGGCTGGTTAGACACATAGTATTCATACTTTATTAGCTTTTCGAACGGTGTGTACACAAAATGTAAGCCAGGGTCGGTTGTTCGAGGGTTAACAAAATTCTGCGAAGGCAAGGCAACGAAATTCTCATGGGGGAAGAAGAGAAGCTGATATCTCGCGTGACAGTTTGCCTGTTGCAATTGGCAACAGGAAGGTGGACGACGGTTTCGCTAAATATGGAATCCTACGGAGTCACGCAACGTGTAATAATACAACCCTCTGTTGCGCGAGAAAGGAAAGCAGACAATTACTTAATCGCATGCTCTGTGTGTCCGCTTGAAAGGACGGCTCCGTGACCTTCTGTTCATTCCAGACAAAACTGTGGATCCATCTTTGTCTACCTGCTCTGACGAAGAGATTTTGTCTGGGAAAAAGGAAGATTGAAAATTGGTCATTTAAATCCCTTCCTGTACCCTTGACAGAACGGTTCTTATTTTTGTGAAAAAATGATATCAAATTAATTGATTAACCCTTCACTTTTTGATATTTAAACGAGTACTGTATACAGTGCTCAGAAGTTAGCCTCTTAGCCACTTAGACCCTAGCTTCTTCTAGGGTATAGTACTAATACATCCATTTGTTAAATTTGTTGCATAAAGGTGTTAGAAAGGTCTTCGACCTCGAGATATTGACCATCAAACAGAAATAAAAGAGTAGCAGTTGTTGAAGGTCCTTCCAACAAGAGAAACACAGGAATTTTTTGCAACGCTTGTTGTAGTATCGCTCTCCCGTCGATCTCGAAGTCGCATAAAAATCGGCTAATGTCGTTTGGGTCCCACGGAAATTTCGCACACTCACCGAAACACCGTTATCCGTTTTCTAACCGGAACGTAATCGCGCTTGGTAAGCAGCGACGCGTTTCGATCGGGAACGCGTCCGATCGATCGTTCGTTGACCGGATGCGAGCAGCGGACGGTCGGGTTCCGACTGATTGAAATTCGGTGTATAAAGATAGCGCTTCCTGTCGATGTGATCCTGTTGTTTTAGCTAGCGAGCGTTGACACTAGAGCTAGCTAACATTGCTTTCCGAGAAATAATATTTCAATATTACATCCTCCCAGTTCTACAGTGACAGACAAAAGTTTAAGACCAAAAAATCAATGAAATTGAACTACAGTAGTGGATAAAAAAATTTAAAACGAGAGTACAATGTAGAACATCGTTTTATGGTTTTGAAAATATTGTCTATGCATTCATTTTGATTGTGATTATACTGCATAGAATGCAAATTTTGTTTACTATACTATTCTTTATAAATTAGTTTAATTCCGTTGACTATTTGGTCTTAAACTTTTGCTCGCTACTGTACTGCCAGGAACTTAATATTGGTATAATACCGATGATGTACAGTAGCAGACAAAAGTTTAAGACAAGAGGACAATGTGTTTACATAGGTTTATGGTTTGCAAATATTGTCTGTGCATTCATTTTTATTGTTATTATGGTGGAACGCTATTTATTAATTAGCATAGAATGCAAATTTTGTTTTTCATGCTATTCCTTATAAATCACTTAGTTTAATTTCGTTAATTCTTTGGTCTTAAGCTTTTGTCACTTACTGTACGGTCAGGAACTTAATATCGGTGTAATACCGATGATGTACAGTAGCAAACAAAAGTTTAAGACGAGAGGATAACGTAGAACATAATTTTATGGTTTGTAAACATTGTCTGTGCATTCATTTTGATTGTTATTATGGTGGAACGCTATTTATTAATTAGCATAGAATGCAAATTTTGTTTTTCATGCTATTCCTTATAAATTAGTTTAATTTCGTTGACTCTTTGGTCTTCAACTTTTGTCCTTCGTGTCTTTCGCCGTTTCTTCTCTTTCTCTCATCTTTTTCTCGCTCGTTTCACGCGACACTCTCGATAGAGGAGAGTCGCACATAAATGTTTAACCAATACACATTTTATTACGCGGATCGTAACGGTGCCGCGAGAAAGCGCGCGGCTGTAAAGGCCGAGGGATAATTCGCCCGGAAACAGGGTACAAGGTATGCGTTCGTAGACATTTGCGTCACGTGTTATGCGCCCGCATGCAATTCGGTAAACTGAGATGCAAAAGGTCAGCGTTGCGTGTGGTATACAATTTACATGTCTGGGGGCCATTATGATTAGCCGTGACAACACGTTTGCTGTTCTGATACTGAACTGTTCGACATATTGGCATGTACAGTAATCTTTGGCTTGGTTGTACCGTTTACGTTAACACTCAGCCAACCTGATGGGGAAATCTCCCATTCTTTCCTCTGCCATTGGTCCCATTTACTTTTGTTATTAGCTAGTCTTGAACTAGTGTTCAATTTATTAAAAATTGTACTTTGAAAGAGCAGAAAATGCATTTGACGAACTGTGAACAACACTAATTGAAGACTAATTAATAACAAAATTAAATAGAATCAATGGCAGAGGAAAAAATAAGACATTTCCCATTTTTTCCTTAGCAAATCAGTGTCACTGATTTTATTTACTTTTGTTATTAGTTAGTCTTGAACTACTGTTAAATTTATTAAAAATTGTACTTTGGAAGAGCAGAAAATGCATTTGACGAACTGTGAACAATACTAGTTCACGACTAATTAATAACAAAAGTAAATAGAATCAATGACAGAGGAAAAAATGGGAGACCTTTCCATTCGGTTGGTTAAGTGTTAAACTACTGATAAGAGAAATGGTTGTATTGTAGAGATAACAGTAACGAAAGGTAAATGAAATTGAAAGGAGAGCTGTATTTAATAATTGTAGACCGAATTGCTTTTAATTATAACGAAACGAAATATGACTACTGTTCGTTAGGATGATTTTCTTTCACTCCAAAAAGAACAACTGGCTTTTCGATTCGTGTACACACTGTACAGCCGTGGGGTTACAATTATCGATTCCACGAGAGACAATAAAGTTAAACGTTGCGTAACCTTTTACCACGTTGAATGATTTTCAATTAATTTCTCATCACTCGAATGTAAACCTTGAACCAGCCACGAGCGAAGAAAGCTGCGCGACAGTTTTAGAACCATGTAGCATAAATGTTGGCTACGTGACGTTGTACAAAAACATCGGAACAAGGAGGATATTATTTTAGACAGAACGGACGTCAAACAAATAATCAACAAGTGCACGTGCAATTGGTATTTTTTTTCTTTTTTTTTTCCGATCGGTAGAAAATATTTTCATGCACGATTACGATTGCAAGCAAGGTGGTTTTCCATAAAAGTCCGCAGTCAGTGGCAGTCATTTTGGTGCGTTGCAACATACGCACGCGAGCCAGGAATAATGGACATTTTATTACTGTCGTTACTTTCTCATTAGCGTTCACTGCGATCTCCCGTTGCAAACGATACTTCTCTAACCGATGCCTGAAACACGCGGGTATGCCTCGAGATACTCCATCTCGTCGCGAAAGAACGACATTTTGACGGTGATGAAACTTGGTCATAATTCAGCTTCATGCACCCCCAGCAATTATTTTTCGCTTCGACGGTGCAAAAAGAGATTTTCAACGATAATAACAATGGTGATGCTTCATTTAATGCGTTGAGTGAAGTTTAATTGAGAACGTTAAAAATTACACAAAAAATTTGGTTGACCACTATGTTCTCTGATAGCAGATATTCCATATGTGTAACCCCAGTGGAGTTCAGTTTGATACAAGTGAGGTTAGTTTCCGGTTAGGTTCGAGTTCAGCTCTAATATGTAACCCAGTAGTGTTCAGTTTGGTACAAGTAAGGTTAGTTTCAGGTTAGGTTCGAGTTCAGTTCTACTATGTAACCCAGTAGTGTTCAGTTTGATACAAGTGAGGTTAGGTTCGGATTAGATTCGAGTTAAGTTCTAATATGTAACCCAGTAGTGCTCAGTTTGGTACAAGTGAGGTTAGGTTCAGGTTAGGTTAGACTTAGATAGGTTATGTTCGCTTTAATTAATGTCCAGTCACAACTTCTGATGGCACATTGGATACAAACAGATTACATGATCATTTAAGGCGTCGATTTTAATGTCACAATGGCGATAGATAGTAGTACTGGCGGATGCAATTTGGAACCAATGTTTTTGGTTGATATTTTTGCAATGACGTTGATAGATGTTTTTCTTTTCTGTTTGATCCGTGAAACAGGGAACACGAACAGAGTTATGAACGATTATTGTATCGGTTATAACAATAAGACGTTCTCAGGCTCGATAATGCACAGACACGGCTGTGTAATCGCAGCGGCGGCGCCAAGTTGAGAACTCCTTGCATAATTGGAGTCAACGATGCGTGCCGAGCGGCCTCAGCCATTGTCTGCATACAGTTAGCCGATTATTCCGCGGACACGTTCCGAACTATTCACGCCGTCGACAAAACTGGTTGCATGAGTGACATCAAAGCGGAGACAGCATGTCTCTCCAACAATATCACCATAAATCGACTTTTGTCTAGCTTCCTATCTTTCGTTTCCTCGGGTTTCAACGCCTGTTTCATTCAACTTTTCCTTCGTATAGTCACAACTAGTCTATGGACACGTATGCAAATGTAATATGTTGAAATATGCAAAATATATTCATTCGTTATACCGAAAGCATATCGCGTGTTGTCAGTGACAATGATAGTGACTGTATAGATTTGTAAAAGTGAAAAGATGATGCAAAGAAAATTTCTTTTAGCCAAGATTACGATCGTAGCAAATATATGCACAAATCATACAAGATTGAAAATGCATTTTGACAGAACAAATCTGTGTCTGGGTCTCGTTATTTTATTTTTAATAAATTATTGCTTATACTATAACTTAATGAGAACATCATTAAAATATTCTATCAATTATTGCATATAGTATTACTTAATGAGAACATCATTAAAATATTCTATCAATTATTGCATACAGTATAACTTAATGAGAACGTCATTAGAATATTTTATCAATTGTTCGATATTCAAGAGCACCTTTGTCTCGCAAATTAAGACATTCGCTTGCGCAACAGCTTGTAATTGATTTCCACGAGTTACACAGTGGTCTATTTCGAACGATGATCAGTTTTGCTATCGCGAAGAAGTAGCTTCCAGCCAAGCTACTTTCCATTGCACCGAACCGATCCTCTTAGCATGATCGAGGTTATGCAGCAGGAATTAACGGAGATAACGCTTATTAGAAAACATACCGATGCCAAAGCAGCCAACTATGGCTGCGTTTTCAAGCGCCGCGGTGCGGTGGCGTGCTTCGGCTGCCGTCACGTCTCGTACACTCCCTTCCATAAGTCACGAACACACGTCGCTATTTATTGGACCTTGAACAAAATCCGGACACGACAATATAATTCAATATTCCGTGTAACATGAATAATTAATGAGTCGTAGCTTCATTCTATAACTGTAACCTGAACCTTTTTTCTCTTCATTGCAATTTTATCGAAAGTGCGATGAATTATGGACATGAGTGTAGACACGAAAACGAGACTATAGGCTGCGAACGTGCGACACGCGATATCTGTTATCAGTGACGGGCACGGAGCAACGCTCCAGCGATACGTCATTGGCCTTGCACGATGCAAAAATACCAGCAATGTGCGACCATCGTGTGTACGAAGGCAGTAAGTCTTGTAACGGAAACGTTCGAAATACCTCTGAACGCGATGATCGGATGCAACATGATGCTCGAGATACCTAATATTAAACAGAAATTAGAAAATTCAGAAAAAGGTTCTCTAGCATATTATTCGACTAATAATTAACCTTCAAGTTAGGTGCACGGAGTGTTCGTAGCACTTGCGTTATTTATTGGTCATGTGACTTAGCAGCGCCACTTAGCTGCCATGCACATTTCTCTTAGAGGTTATGTTAGCGGCAGATAATCGGTGGTTGAGGAATAGTGGTATCTTAATAACAGTCCTGACCTATTTAATACTCTATTCTAATTCTACTCTGTTAGTAATCTGTATAATATTCTATCAATAATTTATTACAATAATTTTTTTAAATTTAATTACACAGACACTGTTTTTGCATACGTACAAGGGGTATACACATTGTATTTATGATATCGAAGGAAGTGCACAGTTTAAATAAGCTGTTATTATTATAATTACACAAAAGGATGTTGAAAACTTACCACAGGCACCAAGTAGACACCTTGGGCAGGTAGTTATGTCGTTTCGTATCGCATACCTAATTAAAGGCAAAAAAAACCAATCAATTGAGCTGAAGAAAATTGCATAGGAGGGGTAACAGGGTATTCCCTGTTTTTATCATCATTTAATCATCATATGGTGTTTTTTATCCCTGCTCGAAGCACGTTTTCTTTCTTGTTCTCTCCTTTTCCGCTCACAAAACGGTTCTAACGTTTACGCATTCCTCGCAGGTACTAGGCTACGCGACTGTGTACCCTAAGAGCTCCTTTTCTCTCTTTCCAGCCACGTCCCACTCCCTTTTCTCTTTGTCTGTCCCCTGGTTTTCCTCGGTCGTGTCTTTCTTAACCCTCCCTCTCTTTTCCTCCCTTTCTTCCGCCCTTCCCTTCTTTCTTCTCTCTTCCACCGGTTGCGAGTCCACTTCTTTGAATAAACGTCTTCGAGCAACGCGTTGACGTGTACAAGAAGAATGTTCGCGCTACAGCCGGTCATTTCGCTCACTGGCGAGCCTAATCGCTGCTGCGGTGACGTTAGCTTAACCCTTTGACGATGGACTCTGTATCTCATTTGAATCACAATAACACTTAGCACACGATAACGTAAATTGCTCATCTAACATTAAAACATCAGAGCCTAACTCGAAACGTAAAGTGAACTGATTCTAAAATTAAAAATTCTACCCTCTTTTTATTGATTTTTTTTTACACAATTAACGGACCGGTATTTTTTATTAACCCCTTGCGCCCGAGAGGCGACTGCTAATAATCAAACAATAGCAATTTTTCAAGTTTCAATTTAAATATTTCAGCAGTCCTTATCTGAATTAAACGAGTGTTAAGATAAGTAAATTCTGATTCCTTTAATTTCAGTGTTTTGTGTTTGAAAATTTTTGAAGACAGAGAGTCGCCTTTCGAGTGCAAAGGGTTAATAGTAAAAGTTTGGTTCTCTGGGAAATTTTTGCATGGGAATAGCCAACGTCTAGGCGCTACCCTTCAACTGAGGTGGCGAGAGGTTAAAGGTAATCACGAGTACTCCCGCCATTTTCGATCGATAAAACAGATTTTACTTCGAATTCTAATAAGGGAACTATGTTCTATGTTTGGAGACTGTTGTGGTACGATAAAATTATAGAATAAATAAAAATAGTGGCGTTGGAATAATTATACGACAGTTACGTCAGCAGTTCGAGGTTAATTGAACTTATGGGCGGACTTGATTTATGCGAACGACCAAGTCGAGCCCGATCTGTCGCTGCACTCGCTGCACTTCCTCCTTTCATAAGTTTCTGTGACTCGAATCGGTGTCGGCAGCCACCGTTTTGTAATAATTGGTGTTCTATTCGAGGGAAAATATGGAGGGTCTCGGAATATAAATGGTTTCAATGAAAATTCAATCGCGCGTTCACGTTTCGCCGATTCATTTCCGGAATTATGAATACGCACACGATCTTTTTAAGCGACTCCATTGTGTTCTTTTGCGCGAACGTGTAAAAAAAAGCAGGTTAATTGCAACAAGTTACGTATGCAGAATTTGTTTGATTTGATGCGAAAAATATACGAAACTAATAGAGACTCTTTATAGCACTGTTCAAAAGTAACAAGAGCGATAGTCGTAGAAGGTTGCAGAACACAATGAGCAACGGAAGAAATATTCACTCGACATGACCTCACGCACAAACATGGCATTTTTAATAAGCCTGGCATTGAATAGGCAACGTTCAAGCGGCTCGTTCAACATATTTTCACGTTACATTTGTACAAAGCAGCAGCTATACATTGCGAATACTTATGAAAGAAATTGTGGAGAAAATAAAAAATTGTTTCAGTAACTTCCATCGTGTTACGTCTTAATGATATTAGAAATTAATGTTGCACATTTATCGTGCTCCATTTTCGTGATGATACTCCAGTTGTTTCTGCGAATCGAAAGGGTTTCAGCGGAATGTAGGTCAATTTGAAGCAATAGATGGAAGCTATGCTGTTCATCAGCGTTCTACAGAGATTCCTTGGCCCTGGGAACTTGGGAATACTGGAAACCTTGAAACTCCAGGCGAACGTTCTCCGTTTACCCGTATTTTCAACTCTTCGCGTCGAACTCGCCTGAAATTCACTCGTTCGTTTTACGACCCACGCAAGTCACGGAAAAGTTTGTTGGAAAAATTTTGTCTGCTGCTGTACATCATCAGTATTACACCGATGTTAAGTTCCTGACCGTACAGTAGGTGACAAAAGCTTAAGACCAAAAAATTAACGAAATTAAACTAACTAATTTATAAAGAATAACATGATAAACAAAATTTGCATTCTGCACTAATCAATAAATAGCCATATCAATAATACCATAATAACAATAAAAATAAATGTGCAGACAATACTTGCAGACCATAAAACTATGTAAACACATTGTTCTTTCGTCCTAAACTTTTGTCTGCTACTGTACATCATCAGTATTACACCGATATTAAGTTCCTGACCGTACAGTAGGTAACAAAAGCTTAAGACCAAAGAATTAACGAAATTAAACTAACTAATTTATAAAGAATAACCTGATAAACAAAATTTGCATTCTGCACTAATCAATAAATAGCCATATCAATAATACCATAATAACAATAAAAATGAATGTGCAGACAATACTTGCAGACCATAAAACTATGTAAACACATTGTTCTTTCGTCCTAAACTTTTGTCTGCTGCTGTACATCATCAGTATTACTCCGATGTTAAGTTCCTGACCGTACAGTAGGTGACAAAAGCTTAAGACCAAAGAATTAACGAAATTAAACTAACTAATTTATAAAGAATAACCTGATAAACAAAATTTGCATTCTGTACTAATCAATAAACAGCATTCTACCATAATAACAATAAAAATGAATGCACGGATAATATTTGCATATCATTAAACTATGTTCTATCTTACACTCTGGTCTTAAATTTTTTGTCGGCTACTCTAATTTAATTTCGTCGACTCTCTGGTCATAAACTTCTGTCCGCTACTGTAGATTATTGAACTCCGTGCACGCGACGGACATGTCGGCTCGTGTCCAGCATCGTGTGAGCCCGCGCAACAAAAGAGACGCTCTTTCGCATTATTCCAGAAAATAATGCGTCCCGCCCTGACCATGAGGCGCGCGAGTAGAATTGCATGTAGGGTGTGCACGCAGCCGTGATGCGCGTTAATAGCTATGTGTATACACACACACACACACACACATACACATACACGTGTGCGGCAAATGTTCGTCTTTACCCTCGCGCGCGTGCACAGTTTGCGGGTCTATAGCGTGTGAACGAATGGAGAAGGGTTCCCACAATCAGTTCACAATCGGACTGCGAACGGGTGACATATACACGGTGAACGGGAAAAAAAGAGATTGAACGGTCCGGATCCAGCTCGGGTTTCCTCTAATTGAAAACGGCGGGGAAACGAGCGGAATACGCGGCTTAAGTGGAACGAGAATGCGTGAAATATGAAATAAAATGAAACGCTTGCCGGGATTGAGTTTGTGTGTAAGTTCCGAGCTGGAATATACCGTGTGTTCCTTGAAACAGGAATCGTGGTGCTGTTTGTACAAAACAAAACGAACCGGCTAATTTCTGTTCTGTGGAATCGAGAATTTTTCATTTGTTCGAGCAATTTTTCGGGAGGGGTTGAAATTTGAATGAAGCACGATATAAATGAGAGTTTTGAAAATTTAAGTTTTTTTACTCGTTGACTGCCAGCTACGAGTTATCTCGTGGTGTTTTTGCTTTTTAATAAAAATTACTGTAAATGTCATTGCTATATTATATCAATATTATTATATTCTGTAAAACTTCATGGTTTCTTTAAAATAAAACCTTGGTATCCAAGGCAAGGCGTGCTAAATTTGCGTGGCAGTCAATCGATTAATTTTTAAAAATATTAGTTTTACACCACATTGGATTACAGTTTATTATTATTATTGTTATACTCTACAATTTTAATTAATCGAGTCTACTCAAGTTACAACCAAGTTAAGCTGCAACTAATTTTCTGCACATGACGTTTAACTATCGTATGAACATGTATCGAGTTATTTATAATAACAAAAAATCCTAGTTTCCGCAAAATAACCCTGACCCAATGTACAAGTCACAATACCTGGCCCAGTCATAAAAATACCCTTCTTTATAATTCCCTCGAATTTCCTCCAAAGAGTCCCCTGAAGCTAGCCAGTCCCTAGTTGGTCCCGTTAAAGGGAAATCACCGGAAACAGAAATTCCTCGCGTGTCGTCGCAACGTTACGCTAGGAATTCGTGTCGGTGTGCTAGCGTCGAAGGTTCGGGGGAGGGTCTCGCTCGGCCGATACTTTCCTCCGCGCCACCCTGTATGCACAGGTACAAGAGGCTGCACACGCGTGTGTACGGTCTGTTACGCACACGCACGTAACGCCTTACGCACACGGCTAACCGTAAACCTTCCAGTCTTTCAGTTCATGCCGAGACCGCGTACAGTGTGGACTCCCGTGGTTTTCGAAATCCCGCTTACACCAAGCGTCGTCGTCGCCGTCGTCGTCGCCGTCGTCGTTGCTGGGGACAATCGGTTCGCGTTCGAATTTTCGCGTTCCCGCTTCCGTCCCTTCTCCTCCTCCTCCTCCTTCCCCTTGCTCGATCATCCCTTTGTTTCCCTTTCCCTCCCCTTCCCAGATAGCATGCTCGCGTACATCCTCGGCTTCTTTTACTTTTACGCCGAGCTGCTCCGATTAGAGCTGCAAATGGTCGTGCAACCGGAGGACTACAAGCTGTCGAAGTTCGTGCTGTGAGAACGCTGAAGAACTAAGAGGAGAACGTGGTTGACGTTTGGCGTCGATCAAGGCCTCGTGGCCGCGGGCTTATCGTCGATGGATCGGATAAGAGAATCGCCTGTAGATATTGATTACGAAACGCGTCGCTGCACGCGCGTCGCGTGTGCCCTTCACGCGTTTCCGCACGACCTGCTCTCAGGGTGGAATCCCGGTTTCCGGTGCAATCGATACTGATTTGCATGAAGCTCGCCGATGCTGGCAGATTTTAATTAACGCTCCGACCGTTGGCGTTTTCGCGGCGAAACATCGGTCCAGTTTCAGTAGGGGCTTGGGTGTTGTTGTCCCGGCGACAATGAGACCGATAACGAACGCCGTCGATTCCCGTTAGCCGAGCGTGTTTACGCTCGTCGCGTTAAAAGCTGAACGAGAGGGGCTCCGGTTCGAATAAACGGGGGTGGGTTACTCGCGCCAGTTCATGGTGAATTAGCGAGAAATATGAATCGTCGAGGGAGGTCTCATCGATCGGCACACCGTGGATCTCACCTGTTAAAGCTGGCCGTGAAACGTGGAACGCGTTTCACGCGCGTCTCACGTGTGTTCCACGAAGTGATACAGCGCGGCTAGAAGGGGACAGCGGGGGGGAGAATTTGTGCTGGTCGAACGATAGACAGTTTGGAACGATACCGCGTAATCTGTGGAAGCAACTGGGAACGCAACGTCCGGTGTTGTGCGGCCGCGGAACGAAAAAGGCCTCGCGAAGCCGGGCGCATCCGCAGATACGGTCGAGAAGTGAAAGTGCATTTCGCAAGATGACTTTAACTCCGGATAATGGCGAGTGCAGCCGCCACCGACGCCCCAGTGTGTCAGCAACGATCGCCGAGGGCAACAGCAGCGTCACGTCGCTCTCATCATCGCCAACCGCGTTATCGTTCTCCCCGTTAACGTCGTCGTCGTCGTCCTCGTGACACGTTGGCGGTTGTTTCGACCATGGCTCGCAGCGAGGCGAGAAAACGGCGCGCAGTAGCAAACGTAATTAGCCGTGTTAATGTTACGCTGCTGCAAGCTCAGTGACCCCGCGGCCGTGCACACTCGCCGGTCGCCATTAATTATTCATGACGCTGACTTTCCTCCGTCGCTGAAAAAGACGACACGACGTCGACTGGTTATGCGCGCTACGTGTCCCCAAGGTCGTCGAGGACTGCACGGCAACCCTACAGGAGGGGGAAGAGGAAGTCGAGGGGGAATACGACCCTTGCGGGGGGACTGAAAGGAATAGAGGACTCGATCGTCGCGCCTGAGCTTCCGCAGCCACGTGTACCCTCGTACCAACATGGAGACTATATTGAATTGTAATTGACGAAGCTACTAGTTTTCTCGAAAGCATAAGCCTCGCTCGGATCCCATCGTGGCAGGTTCGATCCAGCGAGGCGATACTTAGCGATTTCGAAGATCGTGATGCCCTTCCTTGTATTATTGAGCGTGGTGGTTCGCGAGATAGCGTTATCGTTGTTGGTACAACGGTATCGACGTTTTATCCTATCCTTTCGGGAATCGAAGCCCGGGATTTTATCTCTGGTAAATAACAACAGGCCGTTCCACCTCGCGTGGTTCAGCAGATAAGTGTTTCCTGTCGTTGAGCGAGAACTATTAAGACTGGGTGTCTTTTGGATTTTATCGTGAGGCAATTTTCGGTCATGCTGTTTCTTTGGATGATCCAGCTCTGCTTGTCGCGATCGGTAGCAAATCACGTGGGAGACATTTTTGGTTTTTTGGTTGCAGACCTGAATCTATGGAACAAGAGCATCAGCCAACGATGGAGGAAGCTGAGGAGGAGGTGCTCGGTGCAGGAGACCTCGGAGCCTCAGGAGGCTCTGATACAAGGTGGAACGACCCAGGGAGTCATTCAGGCTGTACGGTCCAGCCCGGCTAGCAGGGAGTCCTCGCCTGCTGCCAAAAGCCTCCAGGATGGTAGCTCCCCCAAGAAATTGCTGCAAACTAGCTCCCTGAGATTACCGGGTAAGTCACTTCCTTTTATCAGCATAACGACAGCATTAGCTATTCAGTTGCTGGCTGATAATTACCCAGCTCGTGCATGAAATTAATTGTACATTACCGTGGATGGACTATTCTTGCTTACCTTAACCTTTACTTAATCTTCTTTCTCCTTAGTCTACAGTAGTGAACAAAAGTTTAAGACGAAATAGTTTTATGGTTTGAAAATATTGTTTGTACATTTATTTTTATCGTTATTATGGTAGGACACTGATTAGTACAAAATGCAAATTTTCTTTATCATGCGGTTTCTTATAAATTAGTTAGTTTAATTTCGTTAGCTCTTTGGTCCTAAGCTTTCGTCCGCTACTGTATTTAATCCCTTCTCTGTACTGATTAGATTTTCACCCCTAGAATAAGTAAATAAATAATCGATCTACGCATAGGAACCACCAAAGGGATCGCTGACATCCAACATGTTCTACGGAGCAAGTTCAGCAAGATAAACGCCGGAATCCGGAAGAGGAAGGCGCTGAGCGTCACCGAGGTGTTCCCGCAGAAGGACAACGCGTCAAACTTCTACGTCCCGAGCCCCTTGACCTCCTCCAACAGCCAAAGCTTCGACGGGGAATACGACTCGAGCGAGCCGACCTCCCTCCCGCCCTATCCCTTCCACGACAACCTGGAGACCCTGGCGGAGGGCAGCGTGCCGAATTCCCCTAACTGCAGCACCCCCCTGACCAACAGCAACAAGACGTTCACGTACTCTCAGAGTAGCAGCGCCTACGGTTCCCCGGTGTTGAGCAACGATCACAGCCAGAAGGACGTGTACGAGAACGTGTTGTACAACAGCTCGTCGCCAGGGTGCTGTCCAAGGTCCAGAGGCATGCTGCACCGTAGCAACTCCGAGAATCGCGAGACGTGCAGGCACCATCAGGACCACTCGTACGAGAACGTGCGGTTCCAAAGGGGTCACAGAACCGACCTGACGCCATCTGTCACCCCACACGCGGACAGACATCTGGCGAGGAGCAACTCTGAGACCAGGGACCATCACTCGTACGAGAATGTCCACTTCCAGAAAAACGCGAAGTCCAGGAATCAGTCCGAGCCCTCGTTCGAGGAGATCCACATACCGAGGGTGACACCCAGAAAGAGGGTGACCGACTTCAAGGTCGGCGGACAGGTGAACAATTACACGAACGGGTCCGGTTCCACGTGCGGGAACAAAGACGACGGCCCCTCTAGCTTGGGGGCTGAGAAGAGCCCCGGAAAGAAGGCAACCAGGCGACTGAACAGCAGAAGCGTCGCCAATATTCCTAGTTCCTCCGGGTCAGGCTTGAAAACTTGGCAAGTGAGTGGAGATCGTTTTTTTTACATGGCATTTATGATTGTTTTTTGTTGTGTAGGTATTGTTAAGGCGTAAGTGAAACCTAACCTAAAATTGTTTTGAAAGGAAAGAAAAGGCGGGAAAGTGGGAACAGTAATAAATATATTTATATATGCACAATGAATTATCTATACAGTAATAGGGGTTGTAAAAGGAAACTGTTATTGCTATAACATTATTATAATAGTCTTGTTACCGTAAATAATAATATTAAATATTTAAAAGAATATTATGTAACATTATCATCATTAATTTTCTTATATGTTATTGTACTATATTATTAGTTTATTCTATTATTATTATTACTTTATTCTACTATTCTAGCTATAGTTATATAAATATTAAGAAGAGAGTGAAAGATAAAAAATTTGGCAGCACATTTGAAGGCAGGGTAAGTCGACTCATTGCTATTTCTTTCTTCTTCACTTCTGACAGGGTGCACAAGACACTGACGAAGGCCTGAATACCGACTCCGAACTCGAAGACATCGACGAAGCTGGCGAGGGTGAAGAGTCGAGATTCTGCACCCTACCGAGGCCAGGCAAGGGTGGCGCGTCATTCACGATACTGACAGCCAGATTTCTAAAGGGTCCCGGGCACAAAGGACTCGGTTTCAGTATCGTGGGCGGTACAGACAGTCCTCGTGGTAACATGGGAATCTACGTAAAAACCGTCTTCCCTAATGGTCAAGCTGCTGACCTTGGAACTGTCAAAGAAGGTAAAATCAAATCATTTGTTCAAATTTTTCGGTGCTTGATTCAACATTTTCTGGTACTTTGAACTATATGAACGTGTATATTTATCTGTAATCCATAACTAATAAGGTGGACATGTTGTCACTTGTATCGTGTCCATACTATACCATACAATTGTTAAATAATTGAAAAAGAAAGAAAATATTTTCTCATTGGAAGTTGTACTCATTGCTTTGCACAGAAGTCAGACAAATTGCATATTTTAGCAGAAAATTAAAATTAAGCTGTAAAAAGTTAAAAAATCAATATATGGACAGTGGACATTTTTCAAATTACAACAGAAACAAAAATTATTCAGATCTGTCGAACGAAATATTTAGGAGAACCTGAAACAGATTATAATTATCACTGCTGCACGCAGTGGTTCATAATCAAGTAACAATTAAATGTTACTATTTCAGGGGACGAAATTTTGTCGATAAATTCGAAACCTCTTCACGGTATGACGCACGCCGAGGCGATCGCCGAGTTCAAGTCCGTGAAAGCTGGGGATGTGGTCCTGCACGTTGGGCGTCGTGTGAGCAAGAAGAAAAGGGATTCCCTGACGTTACCGCCTGTCGCCCCAGCGCCTCGTCAACAAGTCAAGTGAATCGTTGATCTCTTCCTATCGCATTCCACGTGAAAAGGAACTCTTTTCATTTTACTGTTACAAATGCGCGCGAAATTCGAACGCTTTCAAAGCTGACAAAAGCGAAAGCCGGACTTGCTGGTTTAAGTTGGTACCATTTTCAGTTTTGTGCGGGTACGTTTCAGAGTAATGTGTTGATTCCCAAGAGGATACCCGAGAAGTTGTGTTTTGCGTTGCTGAAATGTTAGCTTCGTTGATCGAGACTCTTATTTCAACGGTGGCGAGTTTGAAAGGTGCGAGGGTACCCAACGTCAGTGCTTGCGCGTTGCATCTCCCAGGGGCAACGCGTCGATTTGCCTCTAGAACAGGTCAGGGAACCGAAAGACGACATGTTGGTACGCAGCTGTTGAAATAAGGGGCTTGTACACGCGTTTATTTCCACGGGGGGAAGTGTTTGCGAATGTTCAGTGCTTAAAAAATCGTATTATTCGGTGTTTGGCGAAGATGGATCCTCGGGTTGAAGAGATTCAATGATCCGAGTGCCTGAAAGGGGTGCATAGCCAAAGAGCTATGGACGAATCAAAACGATATAATCCTATAATACCGTGTTGTCTATTCTCGTATTCGGTGTAACGATATTATCTATCCATAACTTTCTTAATCGTTCTCTCGATAATCATAAAACGAGTTACTATCGTTGTTAGCTGTTCAAGGCTCTAGCTTTCGTACCTCTCATTCTCGTGTCTGACTTTTTACGAACAAACAGAGCGTGTATTTTTGTCGAAATTTATATTGATCGATAAAGTCTATTTTTTAAAACGATCTCGATGTTTGCAATCGAACCCGCGTGAACACACGGACAGGGGAATAACCGATGTCCTCCGATTTATTGGTAGATTTATCAGCAGACGACGATTTATTTTTTCTTTTTTTGTAACGCGAAAAAGGTCGTCGAAGCGAGGAAAACGTATATGCAGCTGGAAATCATCGCGAAACGTCAAACGCACACGTTGTTTTACTGACGAGGAGGACGTGATAGTAGAAAATGGCGACGACACCTAGCGTCGCGACGCTGCAACCTCTGAAATGGCCTGATCGAAGGGACGCGCGTAACAAGATGTCGAACAGCCTCCACGTTGTCGCGAGCAAGAATCGAATTATTTTTTAACCGCGTACGCATATAGAGTAAATGATGATCGCCCAAAGATGAAGCCCAAAAAATATTTTTACTACGAGACGAATGAGACGAGTGTGTAAAACGGAGAAACGCATATCTATAGAATTATATATATATATATTATATATTATATACATAGAAGCATATATTTTGACGGAACGAACAAAGACGCGCGATTATTTTGAAGCGAGGAAATTGTTATTAGTATCTAGTCCATCTGTAATATTTTTCCGTTTCGAGAGAAACAATTCAATTTTTATTCTTTTTCTTTTTTTTTACCATCTTTTACTTTATGTATAGTTATCGATATCGAGAACGATGAAGGAGAAAAAAAAATTATATATATATATATATACACACACGCGTACATACCATAGGTGATATACATACGATTATATATTTCTGGTATTTTCCAAGGTGTAACGAAGCCAACATAAGCGATCGGCTGATTGGTTAGGTTTCAAGATGGCGCCTGACAACGTGCTCCAGCGAGAGATTAATTCTAACATCGCGAACTTTCCTCTTCTCTTTCGTCTTCCAGGGATCAAAACGATGTTAGCCAAGAAGTTAGAATTAATTTCTTGACCGGAAGTGCCACCCGCGTATACCCGTGTGCGAAGATCGATCGGAGGAGGGTGGGGAGAACAAAATGGACGGGATGCGAAGAAAGATGGTGTTGAACCTGAATTTCTTTTTGGCTTTATTAACCATATCCGTGTCAACGATGTTACAATTGTACGATTATAAAAATTGTATCTGTCCGTGAATTTCTACCCTGTTACATGTCAACGATTGGATTGCTTAATTCGTGCGCGAGACCGACTTCCGGTGCGTCTGATGCGGATGGATCTTTCGATGGATCCACGAGTGTGTTGGATCGTGCACGCGCGCTCGATCGGTACGATTATTATTATTATTTTTTTTTTTTTTGATCATGAAGGAATGAAACGAACTCCGTTGCACGTTAAGTGTAGCTCGATGTTGTTGCATGCATACGAACCACTTGGAGAATGTTACTGTAATTTTCTACTTACTATGCGGGGTCGAGAACAAATAAATAAGTTCGTATAATAAAAACGAGTTAGCCAGCGATCCTGATTCTCGCCATCTACCACCTGTTCCCAACGAGTGACCATTGACAATACGTCCAAGCGAAAGATAAACTTCACCGTGAAAGTGTTGGAAGAAGCACGATGATGATCACAATCGATCAGGAGATCATTCTGTCGGAGCTGAAGGTTACGTACACTTTCCTCGACCTTTGAATTTAAAGAACAACGGCTCACTCTGGCCGTGACGGTCCCTTGGTTAGTCGGGTTCACCAAGAATTAATGAGAAGTGAAGAAGAAAATGCGATAGAACAAAGACAACGGTACAAGCTCCGTCCTAACTCGTCACGAGGAGGATGCAGTCTACCCTTGTGAGATACCCTAAACTCTACTCTCATCCTTCCGGTCGATCAGATCGAGTATAAACGGAGATCCTCAGATCTCGTTCACGTGCTGATGAATGTTGTACGCCCTGCCCCCTCTTCTGGACTCTTTGGGTACCACGGCCAGGTGTTGGGGGTCGATCTTCACCTGTTCCACCTTCCTATCGTCCAAACTCTTCTCTGAGACGAGCAGCTCGGGCGGTTTCGAGTACACGAACGTCGTTTCAGCTCCGTTGGACTGACCGATCGTCGCTGAACCCTTCAGCACGTTGTCCTGAGCGCTGAGCAGCTGCTTGAAACGTTCGTCGTTCTTCTCCTCCTGGTCCCAGTTAGTTCTGGCTGACCTGGAGGTCGTGGAGGGGATGGTTCGTTGGTTGTTAGCCTCCTGATGAACGTTTCTGTTGGTCAGGTTCAGTTTCGGGTTCAGGTTCAATCCCAGCCACTGGGAGAACAGGGCTATGCCTTGCTCTGCGCTGGCTGATACTGCTGCTATCAGCTCGTCGGTATTCAAAGGGTCATCCTCGTCCTCCGAGTTGTCCGTAGTCTCTGTGGTGCTACGAGGAAATTCAGGTACACGGGAATTAACGATGGAAACGTTCGTAATTCGGGTAAAATGGAAACTAGCGAGTGCTTCCTATTGCTACTCGAGTGGAACATTCATTATATAAATTCTATATTATTCTTAAAACATCATATTTTAAATACTAGGACACTAAGAACCAAATATGAAGAGTAAGTGAGGAAAACAGGGTTAAGTACCTAAAAATGGACCCATGACTGTTAACACTTCGGTTGCCATCCAATCAGATAAAAATGATTTTTTTTAATATTTATAAAATTCTATTTTTGCAATATGCTGAATGAAAAATTGGCAAGGAGATGAAACGAAATGTGTTTGGCACTCAAGGTACGTTCTAGGTAACCGAGCCATGACATTGAGACGTGATCAGCGCAACAAGCGTAATCGGATACGATAGATCGTGTGCGTTGATCGTGAAATGGTCTTGAGGATCGTACTCACGCAATAGCTTCGACCTGTCGCACCACCTGATTGAAATTGAAGCATCCCATGTGGTAAGTGGCTTGCGGTGTGCCCAGCAATGCTGGCTCAATCACCAGGCAGCCGTCGTAACCGCCTGTTTCTGTTTGCTTCATCGTGGTGAACTTCGCGCATATTTGCGCCAAGTCCGACAGCAGGTTCATGCAGGTAGGTCTATTGGCTGCATCCACTGCGAAACGTTATAGTAATTGCAATAAACATTGTAGAAATAGTATAGTTCACTTTTTTCCAAAAGATGATAACCATAGAAAAGGACACACAAGATTGACACTTAGAGAAAGAATGGCCTAACTGCCCTCTAGTGATAACATGTACTATTCAGTGCTCAGGAGTTGGCTCCTCAGTCAGGTAGAACCTTACTTCTTTTAGGGGCTAACTCTTGAGCACTGCACAGTACAGTATCCTGCATCCCATTTAATTTATCCACAGTTGTGCTACTTATGAGTTAGACATTTCATCCCTGGGATCTTCTCTGCTCTGAATCCCTCTATCGCTAACTTTCTTCAGAATTATATTATAATTATAATTCACGAATACTACTGAAATTTCATTGTTCCAATAGTAAATCATTTTTTATCGCTCACCAATCCGTATGGTGGCATTGTGTACCGGATTGTCCCCGTAGCTAAGGTTCAACGAGACGTTCTGCTCCTTCTGCTTGACGTTGATGCAGGCAGGCCCGCCCAGATCTATGGTCGCGGTCAGGTTCAGGTCGACGCAGCACAGGCAATTGGATGTCTGACAGAGGCATTGCGATTGCGGCGTGGTCGATCTTCCTACGGCCACCGGCAGGTCCCAGGAGAGCAACGTTTCTGCGACGGAAAGAGCGCAAAACAGGCGCGTGAGAGAAACTCGACGAGGAGAAATTGGAACGAAACGAAAGTCGTCGATCGAAAGTCAATGGAAACAAAAAAAAAAAAGAATCGTCGCCGATTTCCATGGTGCTCGGCTTCGATCTCGAGTTTTCTCTCCTGACGGGTTGACACCGTTTCCGGTTCGCGAACCTTCCTGCGTCGAGGGGAAAAAAAAGGAGCGATTTACGACACTCGTCTCTGAACGGTAAACAAAACGCGCTGCCTGTCGCTAAGTGTGCCGCGTCGATGAGTCAGAAAGATGTCTATCCGCGAACTTTCTCGCGTTACTGGGACACAGACTGCTACCTGACGTTTCACGATACGCATATTTGCTTGCGATAAGTAAAACAAGAACGACGAATTCATTAGCATACTAGTGTTGACCGTGGCGCCGGGACGGTTTCACTTCTTCCAACGCGGTTTGCCAAAGTATCTATTCGTTCAAGAGGATTGTTCAGACAATGCGAAGCGTATTTGGTACCGGACGTTAACAGTATTTAAAGTTCTACGATCGTCACTGTTCATTGGATTGAAACACCTACAGTTAGCTTAGCTTTCTCGATAATGGTCACAACGGTCCTACCGCTGTACAAAGATGAGAGAAGCTATTATGTCTACTGGAAGAAATGCGGGTCTGATTAATGGTAATCTCCATAGGTCCAGCTCCCAAACGCGATCATCGGTCAGGGCACCCATATTATCATCCTCGATCGAACACCTCGACGTCACCCACTAATACCACATCGTCGAGCAACCAGAAGATTACCAAAAGTACCCTTCTCACCCGTATGCCGTTCCACCGACCAACCATCTCCGCACATCACCTAATCAAACATTGGTCACCGGTACCGTGACCCTGAGTAAAATCGCGCCAACAAGAAAGAATGTTCCAACCAATCTAATTAACGAAAACGTGCACCCGTCCAGGAGAAATCAATGAACGAAGGCACGCGCGCTTGGTCACGTCAAAAAGATCGAGCCGCCCCCGAAGAGGGCCACGATTGGTAATGCGAACGCGTCGAGCGGTTTGTTTACCCGCGCGTGTCACGTTGCCTCGCGGACCACGAACTTCCGGCACGCGGACGTAGCAAAAAGCAGAGTCTGCGAGAAACGTCTTCCCCGCGAGAGCGTAACCAAGAGATCCGTTGTTGCTCACCGAGCAGTCCAGCCGAAGACACCACGGCGAGGACCGTGGACAGCAGCAGCACCAGGATCGCGAACTTGCGGGCCATTATCGCGTCTCGTTCCCTTTCAGACACTCCTGCCACCGGTGATCCTTCTCTGGTTTTGCGAACGCGCGAACGGCAGCACAACCGGGTTACCGTGAGAAGGATAACAACACGAAACTGTCTGCGAGGCCTGGAGATCCTGCCCAGCAAGGAAGAAGCTTAAATCTGGGCACAAAGCCGGGCGCGGGTCTCGGATCGGCGATCGGCTGGCGGTCGGCACGAAAACTGGCGACAGGATTGGCCACGGCGACGATGAGGTGCCACGCCATTGGCCGAGGTGCGGAGGTAACAACGGGCAAGGAACCTCATCTGGGTGACCGGGTGACCTCCTTCGGCAACCTGGTACCAGGAGAGCCTACGCGACTGTCCTATCTACTGGCGCGCGCGCGAGCCCGCTCGGTTTGGCCATTGGGGGCCCCCGACAGAAAAAAAGGTATGGCTGCTGCTCTTCTTTTCGGATGACCAACCGGTCGATGGTACCGTTTCGTAGCGAGCCAGTAAAAGCGATCTCCTGTTTTTTCCTTTTTGCTTCTGCTTTTTATTGCTGCTGTGTGCTGCTTCAGAATTTTCATCGCTCTGGCGTGTCGACGATTTCTGTCTGCGTGTGTATGCGTGTGTATGCGTGTGTGTCTTTCCGTGTTCGACGAAGGTGGGGGGCTTCCTCGTTGGGATTCGTAAATGGATAAAAGTGAAAATTCGTGGGCGTCCCCTAACGATGAATCTGATTTTTGGAAAGTTGGGTAGACTCGGGGGGAGTTTCGGTCCAGTGGTGTTGGAACTCGCGGTTCCACGAACGAGTTCAAAATAAAACACCGTAATTACGATATTAGGATCGTCACGTTATTCTTGAGCAATCATAATTTGTGATTTAAAAAATTGAATTACTAATGGTAATAGGGTTTAACAGGCGAACTGTTTAAGAAGTAGAAAGTGGCCTGGCCCTTCCATCGGGCCCAGCTCGAGGCCGTTATTCTAAACGGATGCGGAGTCAGTAATAATGCCTCCTTTTTTCTGTCGCCGCTCTTGTAGCCTAGATCGTACGCGAGCGTGATGACAGTGATACGTGCTCGCCGCTAACGAGGCCGTCTTCCAGATGAATCTCTTCCTCCTTTTCCATGGCAATCACATTTTCATCAGTCATGCCTCTCCGGCTCGTGCTGGCGTTTTCCTCGGCTTTCTCCGATCGATCGCGTGAACGCGCGAATAAAACGATATTAAACGAAAGGGGAAGGAAAAGCGTACGCTTGGATTGGTTCACGAGCAAACAGGATCGTCGTCGTTCCGCTTGGACACCCGGTGAAATGCTCTGCTTCGCAACAATTACTGTCACCGTTCCCTGGCAACGTTATATAATTTATCTCGATTATCATTATTTCCACGGTTCGACGGGTTGAAGAGGCGGGCGGTGGCTACGAATGATTAAAGGCCTGATCGATTCTCGATTTCGTTTCCTGTTTACAAGCTACCGGGCTGCACCCGATCGGATTATGGCTTCGAAACGGGGGCCCACAGCATCCGAACGGATTATCCCGTGACGTTACGTAAAAACTCGTTTCCCTTGATGACCCACATCTCCTCGTCTCGTCTTCCTTCAATTTAGAGGATCGAAGTGGCTGTACGTTATTTTAAAACACGCTGGACCGAGGATCCGTTGTGTGCACGGATCGACAATAGTTGTGCAGCCTTGTTCGACCCTTGAACGATCGAATTCCATTGTGGAACCTTCGTGGTGTCGGATAAGTATCGACCAAGGTAAACCACTTCTGACCACTACTTTCTTCGACCTACTAACCGGAGAAAGGCCCCTCCTTAGGCGCCAAAACATGCATCTGCCTGGCCACCTGGAGAATTTTATGTGACAAACAGGCATTCGTCATAATTCTTGAGGGACCCGATGAATATGGCGGGATCAACGTTATGGTTTGTGGTACTGAGAGCATCCTGAATGACCGAAGCATAAGTTTTAGATAAATGGGAGAGTGTAGAAAATACGAGTGAAAGGTGATCTGAATGAAACTCTGGCAAATTATTAAAATTAAAACGGTGTCAGTACCTGAAATTTCAAGTTGATGTGGAATGGGGACCCGAAAATTTCTGAAATCAAGTACTGAAAAGTTTCCAGTTGCCTGAAATTGAAATCGGGTACGGAAAAGTTTTGGGTACCTGAAATTGAAATCAGGTACACAAAATTTCGGGTACCTGAAATTGAAATCGGGTACGGAAAAATTTCGGGTACCTGAAATTGAAATCGAGTACGGAAAAATTTCAGGTACCTGAAGTTAAAATCGTGTATCGAAAAGTTTCTCGTAATAATTAAGAAATCTAGATAGTACTTTCTTTATTCGTACTATAAATAGAAATCTATTGAAGTTTCTGTATACGGGATCGACGACCAATTTGAAGGTCGGTGAAAAGGTACGCATTAATTGTGACGTTGATAGCAAAGGCGAGCTGTACACGTCGGACGAATGAAGAATTTCCGGCACGCTCATTGTGAATGCACCTAGGCCACCTTGCGACGATGTAACTTTATGGTGATAGAAATTGCTGTGAAGTGGGACTGCTTATTAGACCAACGCAATTGAGGTTTGTATTATACGTCCAAACACGTGCGAGCCTACATATACGTCCATAGTTAAGGATTTTCTATCACCTTTCTCAGCTATTAAATTATTTTCATGTCACAGCGACCTTCGCATCGACCTCTATCAAGGCAAATTTGAAACCAGCTGCCATAAAAAGTCAGGACCCCTTTCCCTCTCCCTCGTCCCTTTGAAGGTGAATCATCGCGATACTGTACGAGAGTAAATCTTCCATCGAGGTCCATGGACCGGTAGCAGTTGCTCCAGACGTACTTGACCCTGGTACCGATTCAAGGCGATGCTTAAAGCCACTTCCGTCCCGGTGGAGCACTACTCTGCTATCACCCTAACTGGTGGGGAATCGTCTTCTTATTTACCTAGAGCGTATTAGAATGCTTAATAATCGTAGCTCGGCCGTGGCTGATGGTGGTGGCTGCTTGACCGACTTTTAAAGAAACCTTGGGGGGAGTTGGGCGGCATCTTCAGTTAGACATTGGCCTCCGTAAGACGAAGAGTCGGAAAAAACAGCCGAAGGGTGCGACGAGGAGAGACGTCCTTGCTGAACGATCCTCTTTTACCTCTATTGCGAAATTTTCGCGCGGAATTCTTCCCCTAACACACACAGGTCAGTATAAACTGGTTCTCTATACTTCTCTATATTGCTACACGATATAAGTACCAGAGGAACGAAAACATATCCTTTTCTGTGAGAAACGACACAAGTTCTATATCGAATACGATGATAATCACTGCAAGTGCTACTATAATTATCATTCTCGATTACATTAGCACCTACAGTATCTACCTTCGTGTTCACCTTTCGCAAACAAGACGTTTCTTTCACTTACGCTATCATTTTAATTTCTCAACCCTTTTTCTCCTCGATTTTGTGTGTAACATAAATTTTTCTTGTACCCATGCAACTTTGTTGAGGCTTTAACGTAAGTTTTATCGACGGGGTTCACGATACAGTAACAAATAACAATTTTTTCGTCCGGATGTCGATCGAACGCATGCCGGCGCGTACCGATCACCGTTCCTTTTGACGTGACCGCGTAATGTGCACCGTGAAGTCGATTGACGCGCTTCCTGGAGTTCGTGGGCTGTCCAAGTACCATTCGTACGGCGAACTCCTCGGGAGAGAGACGTCTTTGACCGTGACCGGGATTTAGGTCAACCGGTCGCAGACTTGGAGCAGGCACGAGCCGCGGCGAGCCTGTCGGAAGTCGAAACCGGAGAAAAAGTCGTCCCTCCCACGTGCTAGCTGCTCGAAATGATTGGCCCTGTCGTGGATCAGCCGCGTTTCACCCTTTGTTAAGTTATAGTTAACGAGCGTGAACACGTGCTGGCCGGGTATTGTTCTTCAGAGCCTCGAAGCAGCTCTGCGTGACAGTAGATGTTCCGTTAAGTTTGTTGGTCATTCGGGTTAACTCGTGGATCGTTCCGCTGTCTTCGTGAGCATACCTTGTCACTTGGACGTTGACAGAACGGAAGTCTTATATATCAAAAGCAGAAGAGGTATATACATTGAAGTACATACCATAAGTTGAACACCATAGTTTGAAGAAGTATCGTAGTTTAATGTGCTATGTCTAAGCAAAGGGTTTTCACTAACGTCACACACATGAATGTTAACCCTTTGCACTGGAGAGGTGACTGTTGGAAATATTCTAGTAATAATATTAACAATTCAAAAATTTTTACGTGCAAAATATCTAGTAAGATTCGCTTATATTAAACTTCATTTAGTTCAGTTAAGTGGTATACTTAAATTTACATATATGACTGTTTAACCTCGGGGTTTGACTAATGAACAAACTAATTAAAGTCTGAAAATTTACGAAACTATCATTTGGAGACTAACAGTCGCCTCTCGAGCTCAAAGGGTTAAATACTAAGTCTGATGATAATGACAACAATAATGATATTAACATTAGTAAGGATAATATTAGCGATGCCAATAATAATACTAATATTAATAATATTGATGACGATAATAATTTATATTAACATTTACTATTTTTACTATAATCAGATCTTTTTTGACTTATAGACCAATGTAGTCTAAGTCTTTATCTGAATAAAAATTACTTATAAAATATATATTCGATCTTTGCATACGAAATGATCCACGAGCCAAATTTGCTACCATTATTTCTCGCATGCAATTATTTTTGTGGTAACAAATCATGAATCGGAAGTTGCGAACTTATTCCGTTAAGATTTCGTGGAATCGCAAGATGAAAGGCAGACTCCATCGCGAGTACGCGCAGAATGTCAATGCACGATTGCCTCCCTTTGAGCGGAACCGATTCGCGACGGCACGAAAAAGCGTAGAATGACAATTGCACCGGTCGACTTTCGCGGAACGCACGAACTTTCGTGATCACGCGTGGCCGTGCATACGTTTAGAGAGCGAGCTCTCCACTGATCGTCACACTTTGCGTTGCAGGACGAGAGCGCGAGGATGCGGCTGTCGGCGGTGGTCGAGCTGTTGCTGATTCTTCTTCTGGTCGCGTTCGCGGCGTACGGCCGAGTGATCGGTAATGATTTTCAAACACACCGTTAACGTCAATCCATCGTAATGGCCTGGTAATTTCGCGTGAATGTCGGCTTCCTTGCCGGGCAAAAAGGAAACGAAGGATTACGGTTAATGAGAGATATAATTTCGAAGGATGAGGTCACTCGTCTCGGTGACACCGATGAATTTTGCTGAAAAACCCAGTTCGAAGATTGGATGAGATCATAGCGTGTGCTTCACTTTGCAATTTTCTCAGATTTCATTTCCTTACCCGTTTTCCAGCGAAAAATATCTGAAGCAATTGGAACAATTCGCGAATTCAACTTTTTCGAGAGAAACGCTCGTTGTTCTCGTGGCTTCTTCTGAAAAAATGATTGAACGTGATTATCAATTACACAGATCGCGATGAAAAGGTGGAGGGTAGGTCGATCAGGGACGTGAGCGGGTCCAAGCAGAGCAATCTCGGGATATCGACGTTGTCCTTGAAACAGGCGACCGACAATGTGAACAGATACTGCACCTGCAACGAAAACATATGCAACTGCTGCAGGGACTTCCACATACCTTTGGTGCAGTTACAGGGACCAGGTGAGCGTTGTGTAATTTAATTAAACGTAACAGAACCCGGCCATTAGAAAGCATAACAGTCGGGGAAACAAGAAAATGAATAGGTGCCGCCGTTACACTTACTCTTCGGTGTGTCTATCAGACAGCTCAACCGTAACCTTACCCGTTTCAGGATGCGCATCCTTGCAGTACCTGCAAGGGGACAATTTGGCTGTTCAGTTGAGCTTCGGGGACAACATTTTAACCAGCTCTATAGTCAGTGGTAAGTGTTGTTAAGCTACGTCTAGACTATGCGACAAATCCGTTTTCAGTTTTGTTATAAAACATACTTTTTGTTATAAGCCATGAATTCAAGAAAACATAGTTACATCTTTTACTAATCGTATCTCGCTAAATGTAACAAAATTGTTGTATAACAAAATTTTGTAACTTTTTTTGTTATATAACAATGTTTTGTAACTTCGTTGTTATATAACAATGTTTTGTTATATAGTGTAGATATAGTTTCGCGATCTTTTTCTTTGGTATTTTATAATTCGATCAAAGTACTTTGCAAACTCTGTATATGTGTTTTGAACATGCTAAGTGCGAGGCTCGTCCAAAAAAGCAATGAACGCGTGAAAAGTGTGTTAATTGTTCAACAACTCGTTTCAAAGAGCACGATAAAATTCAGGAAACGCGAGATCCGACTTTCACCCAATCCTCATACGTTGTAGTCTCTGGAAATATTGTATGTAGGTGCTTTATCGATTTGGGTGTCAAAAGATGAATTTCTCCATCGAACTCGTTTCCCGCGAACTGAATACTAAGCTAACTCAACCGAGCATTCATAACTGAACGTTTTTCTAGTTTGTAAATTCATTTTTATTTTTTACGACCCGTAGAATTTATATTGCTCCTTTTCAAAATTATGATAATTAGCTCTAATCCAATCTACCGTAGTTGGTTAAAGTCTTTTTATCATTACCTTACCGCCATTATTACTTTTTTACCGTTAGTTTATTTTTCCTCGCGCAAGTAACGAAGACGACAAATAAATAAAGTGAAAAAATGAATAATACATGAGCGCCGACTGATACGATGAATATTCGAGGTGAAAGTCCCGCATACGTTAAACGGATAGAAGAACCAGTTTCCCGAAACGATCAATCCGCGTGAATGATCAATAACACGTTGCCTGCGATCGGTTTTTCAGGGAAGAATCCCAAGCCGGTGTGTGTCCCGTTACCAGGAGGGTTTTCGAAATTCTGTGGTAGGATTTATTCCATCAAACGGGACGCTAAAAACCATTTCAAAGCCTGTCTTGGTTTGGAGTTACAGTCATCGACCGAGCTCGAGGCTAGTTTACGCGTCAGCTGTTTCAGGTAATACAAATCTTTTCTTAGCACCATACTGCGTAACACAAAAGAAGTAAAAGTCTTCAATAATCATTGACAATAGATTCTGTAACAATCGCAAAAAAATAAGATAATTTAAATAATTTACAACAGTCATAAATTTCTTATTTATTTATTTATTTATACGGGATTAACTCATTAAAGAATTACAAGGAATTTATTACAGCGAGGTATAAAAATATAATAATGGTAAACAGAGAAAAGTAAAAATATACAAATGGAAGGGAAATGTATAAAGATAAGAAAATTTTACAGAAAAAGAGAATTCATTAACATTATTACTGTAGCAGTTATCGAAAGAAAAATTAGAATAAATTAATGACGTTTAATATCGTTGTTACAACTACTCGTTGAGAAACTACAATAATATTTACCCGACCTTGAAATTATATAGATTCGGTCCCGACGGTCTCAAGTTACGTCCAGCGGAGCCACTTCCGGTGATCGAGGCAGAGGTCCCGGAAGAAGAAGACGACGACGATTTCTTTGGTCTAGGCTCAGACGACGACGAAGAGGACGATGACGCTGGAAGCGACACCCCGTTGGTCAATTCCGTGCCAAATTCTTCGGCGGAAGAGGAAGAAGACGAGGACGAGGACGAGGACGAGGATGTACTCGGTTTTGGAGCACTGTTGGACATCATAACAGGCGAGGACGAAAGTACAACGAAGAAACCAAAAGTAACCACCCCTGTGCCTCTTCTGCAGTTCACCATTCCTCTCCTGACGAAGCCAACCTCTTCGCCTTTGGACGAGGCCCTCGTCGAAGAAAGCGTCGCAGCCAACGATTCGATCGAAGGGAGCGCCGAGGAAGACGGTCAACAGGAGTCCACGAACGTGGAGAAAGACAGTAGCACCGAAATGGCGGACCAGTCTGCGGCCATCTTGGACTCAGCGTCCAACGAATCCGAGGAAATCGTCACTGAGTCGTCTGACAAGGTAGTTTCCTACGCGAAACCGGATAAAACGCCAACGAAAAAATTCGTTGCATCCGGTGCGACTAAAAAGAAGCCTAGCATCACCAGTGCTAGCCTAAACGCCATCCAAAGTGAGGCGAATAAAAAGAAGAAGCCCTTGAAACCGATCAAGGGCGATGATATCGACGACGAAGATCTTCTGGGCGATGACCTGGACGACGACGACGACGACGACGAGGAGGAGGAGCTTTTAGGTGAAGAGGATGACGACGAGAAGGATGACGAGGAGGAGGATGAGGATGAGAAGGTGGACGAGGACGAGAAGATAGACGAGGAGGAGGACGACAAGGCTGAAGTCGAGGACCTGGACGACGACGACGAAGAGGATGCTGTGATCAGTGCACTTGTGTACGACGACAAGGAGGACGGGAAGAAGAAGGGCAAGGTGAAGAAGCATCATCAGTCGTCCGAGGCCTACGACGATGATTCTGATTATGGATTAGGTTTCTCAGGGCTGCTGGCCAGGAGCAGGCATTCGAGGAACAGCCGCCAGACCAAGGAAACGAGTCTTTGAGGCTTGAATTCGTAGGAGGATCGCGAAACAAGGTCTCCTCTTGAAATCCAATTGAATGCCGATCGACTCGCGGGCAAGGTTTAACTTTTATCGTGGTCGAACTAGTTCTTGTTCTATTAACGAGCTATTGTTGGCTACGTTACGATACACGGAGACTGATAACACCTTCTTCTTTCCTTTCTCGTCGCTTAACTGCGAGCTCGACACGAATACGAAGGAATCGTGTTTGGATAACGCGAGGGGAAGAACGTTATCGCGATCGATATCGTCTGCGATCGCGGCAAATGACCGATTTTTAAATAACTACTCGACGACAGCAGGTATTTTGAGGTCATTAGATGGTAAACACCGGCAGGTTATCTATCGACACGTGACACGATTCCTTCGTTACAGTTTGTATTCAATCGAAACACGATTTTTTCGTCAGGTCGCGTATCGTTAACCGCGACCTCAGCCATAATCGATTTGCTCGAGTAACTTAATGTTATTTATTGTTGTACTTATTTAATTAATTTATTGACAATGTAATTAAACGTATTCGAATAAACGATGTGCAGCTTCACGCATGACCCCGCCTGTGTTTCAATCGGAACGCGGTCGAACTGAAACGAGTTTTTAACGAACCTCGTACAATGTCCACGTGTGCGTGTGTCCCTTCGATCCCACCGATCTTGCTTTCTACCGAAAGTTTATACATAATTGATGAGCAACGATACCTATCGTGGCGTGGTCCCATCTCAACCTAATTTCAGTCTTCGACCAGAATCGAACAGCGACGGACGTTTCTCTCTGCCCTCCTGCATCATGTTGTCCAAACTGTTCAACGTTCTCGTGTTGGTTCTCGCGTTGCTGAGTGTCTCTAGTGCTACGTATCATCGTAGGAGGCATCAGATAGGTAACAAATCACTTTTTGCGAGAGATTGGACATTGACACGTTAGGGCTGAGGATTGGAAAGAGATTCGATCCGAGTTTCAAGGGATTCGGTTTGAGTTTGTCGAAGAGTTGACTCGTTTCGTGAAACAACTTCGTTTGCACGCAGATGTGACTCAGTACAACTCGTCGTACTATCATCCTGATACTGGAATCGGCTTCAAAGCGGTACTGGAGGATTCCGGGAGAAACCCTTTCAACCCCAAGATAGCGTTTCGGGGTATGTCCTGTTACTGCCAGGAGCTCACTTGTAGCTGTTGCACAGGCGTTAATATAACGGTCATCAAGTTCGACCGTTTGGTGTGCACCAAGTTCGTCTACCAACCCGAGGAGTTCGCCATTAGAACGGCATTGACCATGAACGGGAAAGAGCTGCTCTCAAAAACTTTCAACGGTAAGTAACCTTCCTTGCAAAGAGAAGAATCATGAAAACGTGATAAATTACATAATCGAATTTTGCAAAAATGGTACTAAAAAATTTTATTATATATTCGATACTCTTCTTTGCTAATAAAAAGATCCAAATAAATTGTATAGTTCAACAATCTTAATCTTTACAGACAAATTTATAACTTAATCCTTTCTTTATTGTTAATTTAAATTAAAAATTAAAAATTTGTATTCAATTAAATTTCAACAAATTTTAAATTTGAAACTGTTTTCCATCAGTTACTCGTCTTTGTAATGCAAAATGTCCAAATTCAAGGTTTCACAGGATAATATCAAAAGAATTTTTAATTTTTATTTCGTTCTATCTTCCTAAATATTTTTCTAATCACGTTTCAAGAGAAACTTTACAATGATTGCAGTGAAAAATCCACCACCCCTCTGCGCCCCGTTGCCCTATCTCCCCTTCATGAGCTTTTGCATCCGTTTCTACGACGTCCGCACCGTCGGTAAGAATCTGCACGCGTGCATCGACTTGGAAACGCGCATCGTCGGCTCGCCGATCCTCATAATGCACTTTAATTGCGTGCAAATGGGCGTGGACGGATTCTCGTGGACGAAACCCGGCGAAGGGAACAATCAGACCACTGCACACCTCCAGCCGCAGGTCAGCGAACCGGAAGTGTACGACGAGGTGGACTTCGAGCAACAGGACCTGGAAGTTTACGCGAATTACACGTCGACGTTGACTCCAGAGGAGGAGGCGCAAATCGGGCAATTGAAGCTGTGATTATTAAAAATCAACAGCGTTCGATCATTTGTACGAATCGTTACTCTTAAGTAGAAACCCTAATTAAGTTATTCGTTGTAAGGTTGCTGATGATAAAAGAAGAGGCTTTGACATGGTTATCAATTGTCTAATTAAAGTATGTACTTATATATACGTTGCTTACATGCTTGTAAGCGAAATAACTGTTATCGTAGAGCGTAAGATTATTTAAATGAAGGCTGAAAGACTCTTTTACCGTTTCTTACCGTTTGTTTGAAGCTAGTGTATCCATCGAATGAGACAAAAATAAATATACTGTGTTTCGTACGAGCTCGAGCAGCCAGTTACCGTTTTTCCTTCACCCAGACGTCTACTCTCGATCTCTCGTGTATCGATGGCTTGTCGTTTCTTCTTAATTGGATTACCACGTGGAAAATAAAATGCGGGTGAGCAGCACAAGGCGAACCTAAATTTCTCCGTAAAACGAGGTCACCGTGAGATATCCGTTAACTGACCAGTCGACCGTCGAACGTTCAACAAGGAACACTATCCAATCGAAGAGATGTCCTCTCGCAGTGATTGAGTCCGCGTCACCAAAGACGAGAAATGAGGATCACCTGTTGGGTGCTGCTCTTCGCCGTTCTTTGCGTTCAATGCTCGTTGCAAAGGATTAACAAGAGAGTCGTTGATTCAGAGAAGAAATTAGAGGTATCGATGAACAATAAGACATTGTCAGAGAGGACGAACGAGGACTCGAAGAAGAACAATAAGAGTTCGAACATGAAAGAGCTGCAAAAGTTGCTGAAACAAGCCACGAATTCTACCTCGAATACAACCAGCCAAGTAACTGCCACCAGACAAGGTCCCTGTCAGTGTGGAGGAGGCGTGTGTGGTTGTTGCTCCAGGATTTTGTTCGATACCTGGAAACAGAAGGCCTGCGTGAATGTAACGTATGATCCTGACGAGTTCAGCTTCACGGCGAGAGTCTCCATGAATGACAGAGTGTTGTACACGAGAACAGTGTCTGGTATGTAATAGACGACAAGTTTGTATGATTTTTTTACTATTCACAACAATTTCATAAAGTAAAAATTGATATTAGAATAACTAGTAGTATTGGGATAGACTCTACAGAAATAAAAAAGCTTTGCTCCAAATTGTTATTGTTTGCTAGTTCGGGTGTGAATCGAGAATTGAAAATTTCGGGTATCTGAAGATGAAATCGGGTACAGAAAATTTTCGGGTACCAAAAAGTCAGGTACTCGATACAAAAATCAGGTACAACAATTCTTCGGGTACCTGAAACTGAAATCAGGCACCGAAATTCTTCGGGTACCTGGGAATTGAAATCGGGTACAATAATTTTTCAGGTACCTTGAGTTGAAATCAGGCACAATAATTCTTCGGGTACCTGAAGTTGAAATCGGGTACCAAAATTTTCAGGCAAAAAAATTTCAGGTACTTGAAATTGGAATCAGGTGCTTCCTTGGTGAGTGTTTCTTTACGTTTCAGGAAAGAATCCTCGACCGATATGCGTGCCAGTACCACGGATTCCAGCGGTTAAGGCGTGCGTTCGATTCTACAACATTTATTTCCAGGGCAGGAACATTCACATGTGCGTGAACATGGAGGGAAAGTTTCGAGATATCACCATGTTTAAAGTGAGTCGCGTTGATTGAGAAAAAAAGGAAATAAAGAAGGGATGCCTAATCCTCTCCTCGTTTCATAAATAATGCATATACTTCCAGGTCGGTTTAGATTGCATCAGATTCGGTGCTAACGGGTTGGCCATGGTGAAGCCAGAGGACGGAGGTGGATTAGGTCAAATAGAATTCTTGCCAGGTGACGACGATGATGAGGATGAGGACGATTATGATTACGAAGACGACGACGACGACGACGACGACGACGACGACGATTTGCTTGATTTCTGAGGAAACCTAAGATTCTGTTCGTGACAAGCGCGAAGGACTTAATAGTACAATTACACGTCCCTGCAGCTACTGCGCGCGGGCAATTACTATTTATTGCATTTTACTAGAACGCAACGATTTCGTTCGTGATGGAGTGCAGCCGTTTTTTAAAAATAACTTTGCATCGTTCGTTGGTAGTACGTAACTATGATTGAAAATCATAATGATGTGCATTATCGAGGAGAATAGTCGAATAAATGGATACATTCAAAAGTTATCTCTCTCTATTTTTTATTATACCTCGATAATTACATCCTGTGCTGCGACCACCGACCCGAGACAGTATTGTCCGGTGGAACACCAATCGCTGATGGCGGTCAGTATAACCGTGAGAGATGCAACCTGTCCATATAGCGGAATCGCGAATGCACCGCAGCGAAAAAGTACATTGAAGATTCTAAGCATGAAGTTTGAAGTGCTCGGTGCTCTCATTTCATTCTGGCTGCATTTACTCCTTTATTGGGGAGGAGCTGGCGCGGAAGAAAGTTAGTCCTTTTTACTTTCCGTTCGTTTCAATTGCAAAAAATTAATTTTCACACGATCTATAAACGTAAAATGTGCATTAGGATTTCCTGTATCTACCGGGTTCCTGACTTATAGAACGGTGATGACGTTACGAAGATACTGCAGCTGTAAAACATCTTATTCCTGTTCCTGCTGCCAAACAGTCGTTATCTTATACAGTAAAGCTGAAAGAAGTCGTAAGTTTTTAACACACAACAGTGTCCTTGTACAATCGTTTTAACTGTGTCATTGAAGCTTGTTCTATTCAACACAGTTTGCGTTAATTTCACCTATCAAAGGAACGGATTAAATATCGACGTGACATTAAATTCTGACACGTTGAGAGCCAGAACAGTCACAGACTACAAACCGTTCAAGTTTTGCACTAATATACCAGGATGTTACTTCTCATCTGCCTGCGTAAACGTATTGGAACTCAATGAATTTCCCAGGTATGACATGCTCATGTGTGACTTTTAATGAAATCGAACGATTACGTTGAACGTTTTTTTTTAATTTAATTGCAAGATCTATCACTGCTTGTCTTCGACTGGACATCATCTCCAAGAAACGGCTGTGGCAATTAAATTACGACTGCGTCAGCATATCAACGGAATTACCTATGGTGCCGGGTAACGGAACAATGTCAACGAATGCAACCAGTGGAACGAGAGGAATGTCCACGACGATGAACGCTGGAATGACTTCAGCGATGACCACCAGTCAAATGACTACTATGACAACGACAATGATGGCAACTGCGGCGGAAACTGAAGAAACTACCACGCCAAGCGATGTAGAAGTGATAACAGTACCGGGAAGTGAACCGACAAAGATCATGGACATAGATTAGATAAAGCGGAGCATTAATCAGCAGATCGATTAAAAAGACATTAGGGTAGTAATTATGGGTAGGAATTATGGTAACAATGTACAAGGTGTCGATGAAAAAATTCGAACAGATTATTTCCATAAAAATCGAATTTATTAAAAGTACGTCTTAGGCAGAAGTAATAAATCATCGTTTTCTTTCAAATTTCCATTTGTAAATGGGGGCAGAATCCTTTGTTCCTTTACTCACTAATTTTGGCTTGGTAACCTTTTTATCCTTCAATGCACTTTGCATTTCTAGCTTTTGTTGCACTACAGTCAACTCCCTTTCTCTGTCAATCCTCTTTTTCAATTCTCTATACGCTCTCATTTTGGAGGATTCAATTTTTTTTAAGCTCTTCCGGTTCAATTCTGGTAATTTTAGATCCTTTAATCTACTTAATTTTGGTCTGTTTGTACGTCTGGATATTAATGCTGGGTGTGTATCCAGTTTTTTAGCAAGATCAAAATTTTTGACCTCTTCTGAATCATCTACAAAGAAAACATGTTTATTCTTTGTCTCATTTGCAGTATCTATCATATGTAGCTGACTTTGAAGCTTGTCTATCTTCTTTGCCTCTATATTTCTCTTATGAGCAACGTATCTAATGTCTTGAGTTTTCATCAATTGTATCTGTTCCGGGGTATACTCCTTGAGCTTCTTTCTTTCTTTGTGGACTCCACCATGCAGTTTGGAGTTAATCATGTGAAAATAAAATTCATCTGGATTTTTATTAAGGGCACGTCTACGCAGAAGTTTTAAAGTCTGCTGTTTCTCTTGGTAATCCCTAGCTCGAGCAATGTAATCCTTTTTTTTCTCCAGAAGACCCAAGTGTTTACGAGCCTCTGGTTGATGTCTTTCACGATGAGTCTTTTGCGTTGATTTCGCTGCTTTCTTCCAAGACGACATGTTTACAATTGAAATAATCGAAAAAAGTATTTATATCAATTCAAACGACATATATTTCTTCGCTTATCACAACGTACTTAAATGTAATGTATAACTTGATTATAAACAGTAATAAATTTAAAAAAGATGCTCTGCAATTCTATCACACAGAGAATTCCGCAACGCTGCAGAACCTAACCTTAATCACAAATACATTATAGTGGATCGTTGCGACATCTAGTAACGTCATAGGAACTACAAGATTTGAATCACAAAGAAATTTCTTGAAACATTGTTTTCTTTTACTAACAAACAGAGGAATTTTACAATCTTTACAATAATAATTTAGCGTAGAAAAAGTACCTTAACGTATTAATTAAATAATTCGAATTAAAACAGAGTATTATAGTTTACAAAATTCGACTAAAACACAGTATTGCAAAATCAATTGTTAAAATTCCAATTATTATCGAATATTTTAATCAGTTTGCGTAGACTGATGCGCCCTGTCAGGAAGAGGCAAAACAGTGTCACCAACCGATAACGATCCCTGGCTGAAAACTTGAGTTTCCGACGATATGCCTCGCGGCGATATGATCTGTCGATTGTTTCTCATCCTTGCAATCGGTTCCCGACCTTTAATTCTGTACCATCCACGAGGTCGTTTCGCGAGGGGGCTCCTCAGCTCAATTTGAGGAGCACTGGCCTCTGTTTGCCTCGATGGCGGGGAACCACCCTCTGCAACATCCCTTCGCCGTTTTCCTGGCCTTAGTAAAAGAGAAGATGCGAAATTCGACACGGAGTTGAAGGTGTCCGAAGTGGAGGGTCTTGGAACGTAGTTTGCGTTCTCTACATTCCCAGGGGCTACCCCTCCTGAGGAAACCAAAAAAGAAAATATGAAAACTGTACACTATAATTATTTATCTTTACATTCCTCTTTCTTTATTTCTTTAATTAGGCAACGTTATTTATATTTTATTTGCGCCATGAAAATGACAAACAAAATAACGTATATACGTACCAGAAAAGTTTCTCATGACAGTTTTCACAGCATTGGCAACCACAGAGAAGAATCCACCGGAGTTATCGCTGTCATTGCTGCTGTTTGACGAGCTACGTGAACCTCTGCTAGCAGGGCTGTTCAATTCGATCGGCGAGAGCGGATAATTGTAATTCGAAACACTGTAGTAGCTATCTAGAGACGTTGACGAGCTGCCACTGGCAGAATTTAGGTTGTTAACCGAAACACTTGAACTGGAAGCCAACCGTTCCAGTTTCTTTAAACCAGAGTCTATTAGGTCAGAGGTTGAGACGTTAGAATTGTTCTCCATGACAACCATCATCACCACTCGCGAGGTACCAGCTGGCTGTTGGCTACTGTTACCATTCATGTTGACCTTATCCGTGTCACGATTCTCTTTCTCCATATTCTTCGCGTTGTCTTCCTGGATCTTGCTCTGCGACGTCTCCAAAGTGTGTTTTATCTTGGACACGCTGTCGCACGCTTCGAAATATTCCTCGTGCTCAGTCATGTTGTTGGCAGCCATCGAATTAGATTCCACAGGATTCTCGTACTGATCCGAAAATCGAACTTTCTTCAAAGATTCTGATCTTCTCTCCCCTTGGAGCACTTCCACGCTTTGTGCACTTCGCAACGCTTCGTTTTCAACGTTTGTCAACTCCATATCCTCCACCCGATTATTCTCCGTGCAATATTCGTTCGGGCTGTTGTTGTTGTTGTTTTCCTCCTTCATGCTTTCGAACTTTTTGGTGTTTTGTCGCGGGAATTCCTCCTTAATCGCGCGATTCGTCGGCAAAGAGCGGAACGGAGTCTCCTCGTGATTCATAGAGGAGGGCAGACTCATGTAATTGCTCTCTGAATTGTTGCACTTCGAGTTGGTCGCTTGCGAAACACTCTGACCAGGTTCCTTCATCAACGAGGCGGAGTTAGTGTTCGGTGTTTTCAGAGAGAAGTCCGGAGCGTTAGGCGTTTTGAAGTTCAAGCTCGCCTTTTGGCCCAGGATCATAGGCGTGCTCGTGGTTCTGTAAAGCTCCGGGGGTGAGATCAGTGAAACGTAGTTGCTGCTCCCTTCGGAAGATTCCTGACCTTCTACGATCAATGGTGGTGTTCCCAGTGCGGACTTTCTTTCCGACGATGACACCAGGGAATGACGATGCCGCTGTTTCCACCACTTGCACGTGCCTTTGTTGACAGAGAACATTTAGCAAATTTGAAACTATGAACGAGATAACCGTATATTCGAGACGCGAGAGAAAAGTTAGAGGCGATTAAGATAGTTACCGAACGATTCAAGATCTTTGATTTGCTTGAAAATTTCCCCGCATAGATTACAGTAGAGAGGCAAATGAGTGATCACTATGTGATAGAGCAACGTCTTGTCCTCCAAAGATTTCAATGGCAGCTTCTGGTTCGAACAGAGCGGACAGTTCGGTTTCCGTTTTCTGTGCTTCTTCTCCTCGTGCCGTTCGCAGCACTGTTCGCAGCAGAATAGTTTTTTGCACACGTAACAAGTCCGGCATGCCTGCTCGACGCGAGAATAGTAAAATAGAGATACAGATTGAGAAAGTCGAAATCTTTCAATAAATACATACCTTCTCTGGTGTCATGTTTGCGCGAGGTCGCCGCAACTGGGACGATGTAATGTTTACTATTTCATCGTAATCAACACGACGCAAGGTATACGTACAACAAAAAATGATTTCCGGCACGTGACCATGATTTGAATAATTGTAGTGTAATAATATTTTGCGAGGGAAAATGGAAAAACGATTAATAAAGAAACAACATTTATTTCGCAACTTGTAGATACGTTTGTTGATTAAGGAGGGGGGGGAGGGAGGGATAAAATGAAAATAACTCTTACAAAATTATTTGTTTATTTACGGAATGTTGTATTCATCGTTCAAATTATATAACACATAATACTTTACACGCATACATTCACGCTTTATCGTTATCTTTATTATCAGATTCATCAGATAATTCTATGGACATTAATTTGTCAAGCCCCAACTCGTCTTCGTTCTTATCGTCTTCCTTGCTGTCTTCAGGCTTTGCATCACTTTCGTTCACGTTCCCAAGTTTCTGTTGCGTTTGCTTCTTAAAGTCCGAAATGGACATGTAGTTCAGATGATCCACCACCACGCTAACGTCGGCTCGTTTGAAATTGGTATCTCTGTTCCTGAAAAAGGTCAGCGCTTCTTCGTACGGTGGTGCAATCGGTGTTTGTACCGGTTCATGGTACGTGTACTCTTTTCCCTCGTACTGGAAGAAAACAGATGACGTAGGGCGTGATTTTATGTGGAAACCGTAGACACAAAACAACTTACGTCCAGCGGATAACACGTATCGGAGTCCGGCTGACTGAGATCACCGCAAACAATAAATGGAACAATAACTTTGTTAATTCCTGTAAGCTTATCAAGATCGTATTGTTCGTGAGTTAAGAGAGGATTGAGCATATGAGGTTTGTAACCGTCGGGTGGCGAATAATCCTTGCACACCACAAACGCTTCTATGCTGGAATTTCGCGAGCTGCTCGGTTTGGTGCAATAAACGTAGGGGAAAAATATTTTTAATTGCGCGTACAGTAAAGTCACGTCTTTAGCTCTAAATATTTTTGCTACAAATGTGCCTCCTTTCCTGAGTATATGAGTGGTAATGTTAAGGGCAGCTAGCAGTAATTGTGATTGAATATAAATGTCCATATCGTGTAAACCTGTAACTGTAAACAATCGACCAGTAAATATTAGTAATGTTTAATAAATAATAGGTATCAAGTTTAATGTACCATCTGGTGCTCCATCGCAAACTACTAAATCAGCTTGTTCATTGTCAAAATGAGCAATAATTTGATTCGCAGTGTTAATGTTGGTAATGTCCCCTTGTATTTGAATAACACCTTCCAGTGGTGCCATGGCTTGTAAATCAACTGCAATTATCTTTGGAGGTGTTGCATTTCCTGTTTCTACAGCTTTCTTGTAATTCTCACTGTACATGGAAAAATACAATAGAGGCATAAACATCTTGCAACACATAATTCTCAACCAGAATGTTGCAAATATGTTGAGACATACTTTAATCTTCTAGATAAAACCTGACTCCAGCTACCAGGTGCAGCGCACAAGTCCACAGCTTTGTTCACCCCTTTTTTATAACATAAACAAAGTGTTGCATTGTATTTAAACAGGTGTAACAATCACCTTCGCATACATACCATCTAAAACGTGGCATTCGTTATCTATTTGGAGCAACTTAAAGGCACTCCTCGCTCGCCACCCTTCTTCTTTTGCTCGTCGATAATATATATCTCGTTTGTCTTTCGATGTTTTTCCCATGATTAAACAATGTACAATGTTTGTTATTGATCTTCTTTATAGGTTATGACTAAGTTTAAGTTAGGTTCGGATTAAGTTTAGGTTAGTAACGAACTTAGGGTTTTTGTAGGGAATATAGTTCGAAACTCTGCCGTTACGCAGTTGGTACTGCTAACAGGACCAGCGCGAAATTCAATATTGTTCCATTCGGTATTTCTTATCTTACAAATACGTAGAACGTATTTAACAATTCTTAGATTAGAAAAATTACATTCACGTGTTGTACTTCGACGACCGATAAGCACAGTTAAAAATAAAGCCAATTATTTGCCGTGTAACGTTTGTTTTTCTAACATTAAATGCGTTAGCCGAGAAAAAGATTTTCACATTATCGAATTTCCGTCAAGTGCAATCAAATAACCGACAATTGAGAAGATTAAAGTAGAACAAAATGTTGTGCATTGAAGGTCAGTGGGCTAATTCAAATGCAAATTTCATTTGTTCATTCATCACAATCAATTGTACTCCCCTTTTACAATCAAACGACAAAAAGTGATTTCAACGACAGCGGGCACTGTTATTTCCACGCGTAACAGTGATGCGTTGCAGGAAATATTTGAAAATTGCTCGCTCCTAATGACTCTCGTACACGCTCTAGATAAACATCATAAATCTTCCGAGGGATTAATTTTCCAATCCAAGAATCCCCGTTTCGGTAACAAAAAATGAAACCAGTCTAATCGTATTCTTTGTTCTCCATTTACGATTCATGATTTCAAAAGACGATTAACGCTGCTTAGCTCATCTTCCACGAAACGACGAACATTCCACGGTTTGCCCAGACCGTCGTTTGAACGGTGAACAGGGAAATATACATTCTTTTCGCTCCGTTCAACGACAAATCGCAAACGATTAACGTCTTCCGCGATCAGAACCGGGGATTTCGTGTTTGCCTGCAACGAGAACCGACTTGAGGAATCGTTCTTACATAACCGCATATTTGCACGTTCCTCAGGAATGCGGACGATTCTGTTTGCACCGATTCCCCGCGCGCAAATCGAGCAACGTTCACGTGTTACGTGAAAATCCGTCGATTCGCGTTGCAAAATCTATTTTCTCGTCGATGGCCTCCCGATTGGATGGCGTTAATTATCGGAAATACGTAATTACCAACCGCACGGTAATCGTTTGTTTGTCGTCGCTCGAGTTTCGAAGCGTAGGCGAAAAATCTGCTCCGCTCTGCTCGCGCGCGCGGGCGCACGGACGCACGCACACAGGCGGCGTTGCGATCGCGTCAATCGTGATTCGTGACGACGCCGCGCAGCCATCGAAGCGTTCTTTCGCCTGACATGATGCAGATACGCTGTAGATAAGGTTGCGCCGGTGGCATGCACACGGGGTACCTATTTGCATAACGCACGGGCATCCTTGCGATAGAGGAAACAGGCTCTGTAATGATACTACGGTAGGTGAATTCCAAACAAGGCGCGGCGTTCCTTTTACAGTTTTTTTTGTCCCGATCGCCGCTTACGTTCGATGCGATTGTGACGCAACATATTGTTTATATACATATATTAATAACAAGCGAGTTTACGCGAGCCCGTGTTTTCTAACTAGCTTGTATTTATTATCGACTTCCGAAGACCTTTGGTATTTGGCACACGCGATAACTTGTCAGCTACACGCCGACATCAATATAAATAATTGCGATCGAAGAGACGGCTCTTTTTTTCTTCTTATCGAGGCTCCCGTTGTCGCGTTAATCATCTTTGCCGCCGTTATTGATCCGGTCCCGGAATCGGCCGATTATTACAAAACAGGGGAGCTTAGATAGCCGTGCGATGTACAGGTTGCCTGCAAAGACATGAAATCTTTCCACATACCCAAGTGCAAAATAAGGGAACAAGTAATAGGAAAAGGACACTATCAGTCTAATGGTTTCACATTTTTGAGGCAGAAGCTGTAAAGGTTTCAGTTTGCAAGAGGTTGCATTCTGTGCTGTTGTTGAGAGTGATTTTTGAGCTTATAAATCATGAAATTCATTATGACGATGTAAGGCACATGTCAACAAGTATATTTGTATGATAAATGTGATAAACTTTACTTTATTTATTATTTGACTACCTGATTATTATTGTTTAAACTTGAACGTAACCTGAACCTAACCTGCTGACAGTATTTATTTCATTCACCGGAACCACCTGAATGTATTGCAGTCATTGCGACTGAAATTGACAATCCCTGGTGCACAGACTTTCGAACAGCAGATCACTGTTGTCGCGATAGCGTGCGAGGGGTTATCGCGACAGCGTGCCAGAAATAGTTGCTCGTTCGCGTGAACAATAGTTGCCTCTTTCGCGGGACAGATACTTGTATGCGTCTTAAATCTCGCGAACGAACAGCCATCCGTCGTTGTTCCTTCTCGTTTGCCTGTAATGTTTCTTGTTCGCATGAATTACATAATACCTGCAGCAGAGAGGACAGTGTTATTACATCGTTTTAACATCGGGTTGGACAACGGTTATAGTAGATGCAAAAACCATTTTAAGACGTAAAGGTGATGTTCTTTATGGTTTTCAATTAAGTTTTCCGCTTAATCTTTGTTATTCGAAGGTGCTACTACAACTTCTGCATCTATAATTATAGCCCAATCCGACTTTAAACCCGAGGGTATTCAATTTCAGCTTCGGGTATCCAATTTCAACTTTAGGTATTCAAAAGTTTTAGTACCTGACTTCAACTTTAGATACCTGAGAATAGTTAGTACCCGGTTTCAGGTTCCGAGGCACAGACGACTCTGCTACCTGATTTAAACTTCAGGTACTTGAAACTTTTTGGTACCTGATTTCGACATTAAGTACCCGAAAATTTTTAATGCCCGATTTAAACATCAGGTACTTGTGACCTTTCCGACACCCGGTTTCAACTTTGAGTGCTCGAAACCTTCAAGTACCCGATTTAAATTTCGGGTACCTGAAATTCTGGGTACTCAAGTATTAAATTTATAGGTCCCGAACCAAAACTGTACCCAACCTCTTTCAACAAGTGTCCGTGAGTACCCGATCTGACCGGTGATTTCGGGTACTCGTATACTCAAAATGTTATCATTGTAACTTATGTTTGTTCTGTCAGGTGATAGTCGCTAGAGCAACGTTTTCGGCCCTGACTGGCTTCACGTCGGTAATCAAAATTCTAAAACGATCCAGTTGTTATTTTTGGCCGCGAGATTCCTGGTTGTCCGATCTCCTGTCTTCTGATAACACTTGCTCTCGCGTGGTCGCTGGTGTTTCTTCAAAAGATATTGGCTTAATACATTTCATCAACTGTGACCTTAATCGAGCAGTTTTGCAACGAGCGCCTTCAAACGGACGCTGAAAGAATTCATTGCGGCGCCGTGCGCGCTGCAGCCTCTCTGTCTGCACAGCTATTCAGCCCTGTAATTTGTCTAAAAATACGATGGCGCCTTAGGGAACTGTCTCGGTTAGATTTATCGATCTCCGTTGTCGAATTTCTTAGCGTTTCCCTTGCACAGGTCATTTCAGGACGACGAAGTAAATCAAACAGGGGAAGAAGTATTGTTCGATCAAGGGCGATCAAGAAACGAAGGACGGTTTCTACGAAAAGAAAGGCGAAATCTCTGATGAAGCCATACGAAAGCTCGCTTGTCTCCCCTTCTAGGACCTGTTTACGACGGTCAAAACTTTCCAAGCGAAAATGTTTCAATGACGACCGTGTGCATCGTTAATCTATTCGATGCAGGGATTAAAGATTGTCGCCCAAGTTTTGTCCTACGCCTACGACGTTTTCAATGTCAGCTGGTGCCTCCTCTGTCAATACTTTTCCGGCAACTCGGGGTTTTTCTCGATAAACCCGTCGAGGTCGCGCTCAACCGGTGTTAAGGGACCATCAAAGCATCGGAAGTTCCGACGGCATGTACCAAACGGTTCATTTGTCATTCCTCGCGTGGAACCAGGAACAAAAATCCAGCGCCACGCGTTCCGCCAACAGATGAGCATTGGTGTCACTGTACTAGGGGGGGAAGTCCCGCGCGAAATCAACGAAATATTGATATACAACGAACGGAGGAGGCCACAGGTCAGCCCTGACACTGTTTTCTCTAGGAAGCACAACGCTCTGAATTAATGTCGCTTGACATTGCTCGACCAATGAAGCTGAACCATCAGGATTTACGATTGTTACCGCAGTGATTACGGCGACCTTCCGGGATGCCCGGGGAACCTCGACGGCCGATCCTACCGATCGCAGGCGAGTTCAACCGGCGATGAATGACCACTCAACAATGCCATTTGTCAAGCCAACAACGTAACGCTGGTTCGTCGCTGTTGTGCATAAATCGCGTTGCCCGTTACCGGGTGCAACGTCAAAGGTGTTCTTGACGATTGTCGTAGGAGGATGCACCGGCCAAAAGAAGGGTAATTGGAACGGGGTAACACCAGATAATGTGACTTGATTAATAAGATGCATTGTTATTATCGTTAAGAGTACGAGTGAGGATGCAAATTGATGCAAACGATATTTTTAAGGTTATGTCGATACCGATGTATCTTGACATTAATAGCAGTATTAGAAATTAAATACAGAAATACCACGAAGCAAAAATTAACCATAAAGTACTTAACGTACTTTTTCAAAGGCGTTCTTATAAGAACCCAAGCCACATTTTAGAAAGTTCGATAACGTTAAGAAGTAGAGCAAAGGGCCTGAAGGACCCGGATGGGGTTGTAGGAATTTCGACCATTGTGATTTGCTAATCTCGTGACAAAGTTCGCAAGGTTCAGTCACAGTTACACCTTCCTCGTGCTATGTAATACAGAATTATAAAATTTCAAATAAGAGTATATTTTATTTAAGCAATGTGAACCCCCATTTCCAATAAGTAGCGTTAGAGTAAAATCTCTGGATCTTAGCAAGGATGTACCGTTGCACTATGCTTTGAAGTACATTAAATATATTAATTATGAATGATACACAAGAATGAAACGATTCTAGGGAAAAATATAAACCTGACCTGTTCAAAGTGACTAGAATTCAAGTGACTTGAGTGGTACGAACGGAGGCTTCCAGTCAGGATACAATTGTCTACTATGTCCACAGTTCGACCTTCGCCAGCCACGGAAAGCGCATCGAGGAAAATAAGTTACACGTGTCCGTCACGAAAGTGACACGCTAATTGAGTGTCGTGCTCCGCGAAACGGAATTAAGAAAGATTGCCGGTGTCGTGTGTGCACGGCTCGCGTTTCCTATGCCCTCCGCGTCGTCCAAAACAGGCGCGAAAAGAATCGTGGAGTCGCGTACCAGAGATCTACCCCTGAAACGAATTTCAGCTCAAGGCCTGCAGCCAGGCTAGCGTGAGAAACCCTGATCCGGAGCCTCGATTTCGTAGCCGAAACCTGCTTCTTGATTCGCGTTTCTCTATCGTCCGATTTATTTGCGACTTTTTGCAATAGGTACACGGATAAATACTTGTCTATGTCACGAACAACGTGACAGGTTTCGTAAGATCAATCGAATGAGTCTACGTACACTACCGGCCAAAAGTTAGGGATCGGTACATATTCCAACAAACAAGAGAATTAAGGAGAAGAATATTTGGTTATGAAGAATATACTTTTAATTGTTTATCATAATTTTAGAACGACGTAGACAAATTTATAGGTATTTTAATTATAGAATATTAACAATACTATGTGTACAGTGTAGGATGATTTGAAATTAATAAAGGGGTTAGCTAAGAATTCAACATGGCTGCCATCTTGAAAATGGTACCGAATTTTTGACCGATAGTGTATGGTATTACGTGGAATCGAGCAATCGTTATTGGGTCTCATTAGCATGATCATTGTACATTAATGATACTGTTCCGCGGTCAAATAGATAGGACATGAATCACAATAATGATCAAAAGTCGATCAGCGTAGGCGCGGCCAGTCTATTTCCAGCGAGTGATACAACGCGTCTATGAGATAGTTGAAACGATGTGTTTGGCAGCTAATAGAAAACAATTAAAAACTCGACAGTGCTCGATCCAAGCTACTTGATCCGAAACCGGCGGCTCCGCTTGTATACAGAGCAAGTCGTCTATAGTGATCGCGTTAAATTATTTTAGATCGTATTCACCGCAACTATACCGAGGTGGATAGCTAAGTGACCCTTGTAAGAAGTAACTAGGAATTAGGTTAGAACGGAGACGTGAGCAGAATGTGAAATAACGGAGTGGGAAGAAGAGAGGAAATAGAAGGAAAAACAATGGCTATTATGAAAAAAAGAAAATGGAAAACTAAAACTTAGATAATGATCCTTTATTAATTAGCTCTCACGGGAGCTATCTCATAATTACACATATGTGGGAATAAAACACGATAAATCTCTTTTTATGACGTATTACCTATTCATTATTTATTTGAGACAATAAACAAATTTAGTTATCTCAAATTTAATTTATATTCAAAGCAACTTCCGTCCAAGTGTAACAACATTGTTCTGGATATAATATTTACATACATTTTTTCTAGTATTTTTTTTTTATCCAGCATATGGTTCATCGTTAGATTTTAACGAACAACCCGATCTAAACTGAACCATCTAATTAATTCCATTAGTTTGAAAATGAAGTAACATTGGCAATCAGCCATCAGAGCATGTCAGATCAGAGGGTCAGAAAAGGCTATGGAAGTAGATAAAGGGAGAGACTAGTTAGAAAGAATAGCACGCAACAAAGAAACAAACAGTCGGCTCGACGGTCGCGAGCCGACTGAACGGTCCGTGGAACGCGTCGGGGGCAGAGTGCGCGAGCGGAATGTCTACTGCCGATCTCCCGAACCGAACCGAACCGAGTCGAAGCACTCGCGCATGCGTCGCCGCGGTATAACTCGCCGTCTTCGCCCGGTGCTTATTTATTTCGAATCTGAGACTCACCGCGGCAACCACGTGCGATACGATCGCAGCTCTGCGAGTCAAGTCAATCAGTTTGTTGCGAGTCGTACACCACTGAGAGTCGATCGCGGTTGCTTGACCGAGCAACGTTAAGAATTGCGTAGAAATAAGGAAGAAGAGGAAAAAGATTGAAAGAGGTGTAGGAAAAAGGGAGAAGAGGAGGACGCGACTCGTCGCGAGCGTCGAAACGGGGAAAGAGAAAGAAAAACGAAGCGGAACAGGAGGAAATCGAAGGGAGAAGGAGGGAACCCAAGTTTGTTTGCACTCCCGTAGGAACATCGACACGATCGAGGTGGTGCTTTCGAATTTTATTTTACAGCATTCACGACTCTCGCACGTCGGTGCATCGAACTTCTTCTGGAAACTACCATAATAGCCGCGAACGCTTCGGTGCTGAACTTATCGATTTTCCCTTTAGAACACATTAAGGGGAGCTTCGTTTCAGTGTTCTGTGCTGCGATCGTTTTAGCCTGAGAAGAAGAGGTGCCTTGGTTCTCGTAGGTCTAATTTCACCGACTTTCGACCCCAACTTCTGCTGTGATACGCATCGTCAGGATCGTTCTTACCGCTCTCTGTGATCTGTGTTTTGTGATAGCCGTATATTTATTCGTTTACACGAGGACTTTTACATTTATTCTAGCCCCCATACAATTTTGCCGCAGCTCCAAAGCTTGATACATACGACGTTTTAATCCAGGAGCAACATTCGGTGTACAGGTGAGTGTTCATTTTTTTTTCCTCTTTTTTTCCAGAAAATATCGCACCGTTTGCATCGGCAGCTGTGTTTTTACCGTTCTCACACGTCCAACCTGATATCTCCGCTTCTCGAGTGTAATCGTTGCTGACAGCAGCTAGCACCGTGAATCGTGGAATCATTTCTTTGAAATCGCCAATTTTTTAACCCACAAATATGTCAATTTTTGAAATTAATTGTTAGTATATGACTGAATTAATCCACATATACAAAAGTACGAAAGAATAGTAATTTTCAGAAATATGTATTGAACACCTCTAACCCTGTAAAAAATATTGAACTATTAAATGTTGAAATTACATAAATAAATATAGTTTACAGATAGAAATAAATTGATCTCCAGGAACGACTTCTTTAAATAAATAATTAAATAAACAATTTTGCGACATCCTATATGTACACATACACAAAGAAACTAAGACCCTAAGCGTACCCAAGTATACTATAACTATCCTTGCAGAGGTTAATGTTGACGCTTCAAACAGCTGAACGCAATTATCGTTCCAAGACAACAAGTTTACAATTATCGCGACCTTTTCCCCATAGAGTCTGTGAAAATCGTCTCGATTACACATGACTCGCGGAACGGTTTCGTGGAAGTTTCCTCAGAGTTCTGTGTACTGTCCATGCACTTCCGCTTATGCTCCAAATTGCATGAACAGCTCGAGCTACCAAAATAGTCAGAACCAGCTGTTTCGTTCCACCACCATTAACGATTCCTGTAAGAAAAATTTAGTAATATCATGGGTAGGGATTTTTCATTTGGAAGTTTTCTCAAAGTTCTGTGTACTGTCCATGCACTTCCACTTATGCTCCAAATTGCATGAACAGTTCGAGCTACCAAAATAGCCAGAACCAGCTGTTCCGTTCCACCTCCATTAACGATTTCTGTAAGAAAAATCTGTTAGTATCATGGGTAGGGATTTTTCATTTGGAAGTTTTCTCAAAGTTCTGGGTATTGTCTATGCACTTCCACTTATGCTCCAAATTGCATGAACAGTTCGAGCTACCAAAATAGCCAGAACCAGCTGTTCCGTTCCACCTCCATTAACGATTTCTGTAAGAAAAATCTGTTAGTATCATGGGTAGGGATTTTTCATTTGGAAGTTTTCTCAAAGTTCTGGGTATTGTCTATGCACTTCCACTTATGCTCCAAATTGCATGAACAGTTCGAGCTACCAAAATAGCCAGAACCAGCTGTTTCGTTCCACCACCATTAACGATTTCTGTAAGAAAAATCTGTTAGTATCATGAGATTTTTCATTTTCGTTCGATCTTTCTGAAAAAATTTGCTTCCGCGAAACGGTTACTGAGTCACGGACCAGTTCCAGAGCCGCCTTTCACGGGACTCATTCACCGTGGGCAGAGAGGCAACACCGTGAAAGAAAGAGAGACAAAGAGACTCGTCGACGAAGGGGCTCGTTGATTGCGTGAAAAAAACGGCATGACCGCGAAACAACTTGAACTCGGTTATCGTGGAAGCGGATCGCGTGGCCGGCCAACTTTCCGACAATAGTCCCGTGTGCGCCCACCGACGACCATAATCTCGAGTCGGGGCATCGAGTGAGAGAGAGCCTAGAAACGCTGTCGAGGGAAACGGCCCTCTTGCCAGTAGCTGTTTTTGATGGAGCCTGGCGATAAATCAGCGCGAGCTTGTTGATCTTGTGAAAAACAGTATTACAAAGTTTGCTTCGACCAACGCGCCAATTAAAGATAGACGGGGAAAGTAAAAAGCGAAAAATGAAAAAATGCACGAAAGTGTTGCGTTTATGAGATATTTATTTATTTACTTATTTATTTATTTATTTACTTATTTATAGGTATAAATCCCCTTGTAAAAAATATGGAGACATATGAGATATTTATTTATTCACTTATTTATTTACCTATTTATTCACTTATTTATTTACCTATTTATTCACTTATTTATTCACTTATTAATTAATTAATTAATTTATGGGTATGAATCCCCTTGTAAAAAATATGGAGACATATGAGATATTTATTTATTTACTTATTTATTAACCTATTTATTCACTTATTTATTAACCTATTTATTCACTTATTTATTTATTTATTTATTTATGGGTATGAATCCCCTTGTAAAAAATATGGAGCCATAAGTATAAAGCAAAAATGTATATCTTATAAACTATATGACAAATGATATTGAGGAATAATTAAATTTGGTATCAATTCATAAAGTTTGTTTAATCTTACAGTCTTGCATTCTTTTATCTAAAATGTGTTGCTTCGAATGCAAAGGGTTGCTAGTCTATCACGACGACCGCGATAAGACAATTGTTCGTCGATCGTAAAATAAGCGTTCCGCGTTTTATCGCGGCTAAAGTTTGATGAATCGTTGCACAGTAGCGTTATCGGGAAGGAGGATTGGTTCTTTCAGCTAGTCGAAGGGTGACGTCGAAACAGATAAACGATGTCGTAATGTGTTTGCCGTACGTAATGAATTTAGTGAAGACTCTACTAAGAGTTAACGATAAATTCCAATTACTGGAAGGAATAGAACGAGATCTCATAGCTGTGTCTTTTACTAGTTTTTCAGAAAAATAGAGGGAAGGGAATCTGTGTTGTTTTTCAGAAGTACAGTAGCGGACAAAAGTTTAAGACCAAAGAGTCAACAAAAGTAAATTAATGTTTTTTAATAAAACTTTATGGGTATTCAGGGTGTAATAGTATATGTATGGATTAAATTTCTTGTTTTATAACTAAATATCATTTTAAGGAAGCGAAATCAACGTTAAAGTTTCAGTGTTTTTTTCTCATTTTTTTAACATAACTTTGTATTGATGCGAGATAAAGCAAAACCTTTCGAATAAAAAAATATCTTAGTTTTTAATGCTCCATCGCTCTGCCATAAAAAAAGATCCCACAGGAACCTGTGTTCAGAGCATGAAAAATCGCAGAAGCTTTAGGGGTCGTTTTCACCCCCTCTATAAGATTTACAATCGATGAAAAAATTGCTCCTTGCCTCAAAGAGTTAAGGCACGTTTTGCAGGCCACAGTTCTATTTACTCGGAATAAAACCACTGAGGCCTGTCCTCCACCCCGCCCCCCGTTTTTCCGTTCCATTTATGAAAATCAGTCAAAGTTAGAACGTAATTCCAGCTTCTTTTTTTTTTTCGTTTCATCCATTCGCGCTGATAATTACGGCTATCGATCATATATTTGCTCGACGATTTTCTAAATCGATCGTGATTTTCCCGTACGAGCAAAAAAGAAAAAGAGATTGCACAGGTTGTATCGCCGATAGGTAGACAAAACGCGGTCAGTACGTTTCCACTTCGATTAATCGCTTGTTGCGACACAAATGCAGCTGAGCTAAATTTAAAAACCGTGATTCTACTAATTTTATATTATTAACCCTTTGCACTGGAAAGATGACTGTTAGCCCTTTAACAATATTAAGTTCAAAGATTTTCAAGTGCAAAGGGTTAATAATATAAAATTAGTAGAATCATGGTTTTCAAATTTATGTTATCAATCCTTTGCACTGGAAAAATGACTGTTAGCCCTTTAATAAATATTAACTTTAAAGATTTTCAAGTGCAAAGGGTTAATAATATAAAATTAGTAGAATCATGGATTTCAAATTTATGTTATTAACCTTTGCACTGGAAAGATGACTGTTAGCCCTTTAATAAATATTAACTTTAAAGATTTTCAAGTGGAAAGGGTTAATAATATAAAATTAGTAGAATAATGGTTTTTAATTTTATATTATTAACCCTTTGCACTGGAAAGATGACTGTTAGCCCTTTAACAATATTAAGTTCAAAGATTTTCAAGTGCAAAGGGTTAATAATATAAAATTAGTAGAATCATGGTTTTCAAATTTATGTTATCAACTCTTTGCACTGGAAAAATGACTGTTAGCCCTTTAATAAATTTTAACTTTAAAGATTTTCAAGTGCAAAGGGTTAATAATATAAAATTAGTAGAATCATGGTTTTTAAATTTATATTATTAACCTTTTGCACTGGAAAGATGACTGTTAGCCGCTTGACAACATTAACTTCAAATATTTTCAAGTGCAAAACATTTACTAAGCTTCGCTTATATTAAACTTCATTTAGTTTAGTTAAGTCGTATACTAAAATTTACATATATGACTATTTAACCTCCGGGTCGGATTAATAAACAAACGAATTAAAGCCTGAAAAGTTGTGAAACTATCACTTGGCGACTAACAGTCGCCTCTCGAGCGCAAAGGGTTAATAAGGAGACGTTAAAGAATTTTAAGCAAGTTTAACAAAACGAACAATGTCTGCAAAACTTGAAACGATATGAAATTACACAAAATTACTGAAATATGAGTATCATACTGAAATGGTATGACGTTTTCATACCGTTTGTTATTAACACGTCCGTCGCCCAGCGTTGATTCGGCTGAGTTTTTCGCCGAGCCCAAATCTAATTGCATAGAAAACTGGGGTAAAAAGAAAAATTTATAAAAGCAGCAAAAATTTTAACTTTTTATTTTTATTTTATCTATTTTATATTTATCCCTTTGCACTCGAGGGCTCCAGAGCAGAGCCGTTTAAAATTTGTCTTCAAACTCTAGGATTCCGTTATGGAGACAATGCGAATAAGTTTCAGTTCATAACAGAAGGACAAAGACAAATCGTGTATAGGATATTCCGCTCTTGGTTTTTCTTTTTATATATTATAACATTTGTATCCATAATCAACAATAACTTTTCATTTACTTATACGTGAATACGATCTTTCCATTGAAATTGCTTTGAGTTACTGGTGATACGAATGAAAAGAAACTTCGAGTGCAAAGGGTTAAATATATTATACTTCAAATGCTTAGTTCATTGAATTCCTTTTAAAATTCCAATTAAAGTAATATATCGGTCGTTCAAAGTGAATACTGATCGAGGATGAGACTGGTGGGTGATTTCACGGAAAACTACAAAACCAGCTGTCGATGCTGCGACGTGTACACTTTTAATCCAAACGACAAATAGCCCATCGCCATAATTCATCTTTCTCGATGATGATCACACACAGACACGCCAACATGCGCAATACAAATGCAAACATTTCCCATACACGCTCAAACATACACGTACACGCTCAAACATATGCATTCAAACTCAAACATACTTAACACTAGATTGCCGGAGTGAGTCAATTTGACTCACTTGTGATTTTGTCAAGTTCAAGTATCACGTGAAAGGAATAGAAGTAAGGGCGTTTGTGCTAAATGTAATAAAAAAATCTGCGAAAAATGTATTTTAAAAGCAGCATTTATATGTAAAAATTGTTTTGAACAAATTTTCTTAAAAATAAACTTTTGTTTATTTTAGAAACTTCAATTTTCGTAGGTGAATCAAATTGACTCATTTCAGGCAAAATAGGTATATACCCAACATCCGGCAATCTAGTGTTAAGCACACACGCGTGTAAACATACCGATCGATGATACGTGTGTAGGCCAGGAGAATCTGCAATTTTAATCAAGACGCCGTCGCGCGTTCGCTTTTCTGTTTTAACAGTTTCTCTGTTGCGGAGTAAGTCACCGTGACGGCGACCGATTTCCTAAGAAAATATCGATCTACCCACACACGCGCGGCGACGTGGAAGCCCACGCGAGTCACCCAGTCATCGAGGAATCTAATCGGCAGCGGATCAGCTTGAAGCAGATACAGACGAATAAAAAGAAAGAAGAAGAACGAGGGAAAGAACCTACTTTGAACTTCTGGTGCCTTCAAGATTACAGGGTTCTATGAACGATTAATCAATCAAGTGCGTTGATAAAGCGATTTCGATGAAAGATCGGTATCGTTGCACAGTATTGTTGTAAAACACACGCGACAAGTGTCGGTAACAGGCGAGAATCTAACTTCAGCTGTGATTCGTGTACCTGATTGTAAACGTTACCGATTTTCGAGAAGGAATTCGCGCGAGAAAGCGAGAATCGGTTTGTTGGTTCGCTGGTTGGATCGGGACGCCCTGTGGCCGCGCGGAAGAAAGCGAGAAAGAAGTTTCTCGAAGCTTGGTTACCGCTGCGACTGCTATCGTCGCTGGTGCTGACTCTCCCAGAACGTGGAGGGGAGGGATTCCCTGGTAAAAACCAACCCGATCGACGCGCACATCGCTCCTCGAGCGTTGGACACTGTACCGTTCACATAGGTCACGGCACGGGTGACGTAATTTTGCATAAATCCTGATCGCAGCGTTCCCAGGGGGTCGTTGACTACCCCGATCGAATTTCTTGAAAACCGATCAACCACGGGCGAATAGATCGACTAGCAGGCAAACAGTCGATTAGCGATTAATCAGCTCGAAGGACAATTTGCATTCCCTTTCTTCGTGGGAACCTTGATCCGGATCTTTCCACGGTGAAACCTTGATTTTGAACTTCGACAAGAAAATCTCGACCTATATTATTCCCTCGCGTAAAAAGGCAGCTGGAAAAAGTCGAGTTTCCGTTTGGAACGAAATAGTAAAGAGAAATTGTGCTGGTGAACGGTTGCCTGAAGTCAGTATTCAGATCGAGCCAACAGTTGCCGTTCAAAGCACAGGCAATTTCATCGAAGATCGTTGGCTAGAATCGTTGTCAGAGCGGAAGCTAGGCGCGATACTCTCGCAGGAGGAAATACACCGGGCTGGGAAGGAAGAGAGAAGTTTCTAGAAGCCTGGTTCGTCTTGCTGACTCTGCTCTAGACCCGCTCGAAAAGGAGAAGCGCGAGCAAAGACAGGGAACATAACAGAGGGAGAGAGGTGGCTTGACGGTGAGAAAGAGAGGATTCCACCGATTGGGAGTGCATCATCTCTGAGAACATAGAAAAGGGAGAAGGTCGCTGGGTCTATATTTGGAACCGGGATTTAGAAGGCCCACGCGCCCTATTTAGGCCCGTTTCGATACACACGAAACCGTACACCGAGGAAATCGAGGAGGTGAAAAGCAGGACCCCTGTTCCGACGGAGAGAAACCGAGAGAGAGAGGGGGAAGAAAGAAAGAGGAAAGAAAAGGAGTCAAGGGGTGGGGAAACAGAGAACAGGATTAGCCGTGGTGCCCCGAAGCTGAGCGAAAGAGAAAGCAAGAGGTGGCAGCTGGAGAGGAGGACAGACTACACAGCGAAGCGCGTGCAACGCTGAATAGAAGGGATCGCGTAACAAAAGGCGGGAGGATAGAGAGGAAAAGGAGACACGAGAATATACCGTTGGTGCTGAAGATGGTAAAGGGCAAACCGTTGACCGTCCCCGAGCGACGGACCAATGATGTGTTCGACGAAGAATCGGTCGCTGTACGATCGCGGTGGCGGAATTTGGCCGCCTTTTGGGTGCTGGGACTATGCAACAACTATGGATACGTCGTGATGCTTAGCGCCGCTCATGATATCCTCGAGACCAAATTCGGCACGACGGTGAGTAGTCCTTTGGTTGATGTGTACTGTCCTTTCATTGATCCGTCGACGAATCAGCTTCGCTTTGGCAGGGGTTAGGGGATGATAGGGTAGGTGAACAGGGGTGTTCGACGCACGCATTAGGATCTTTTCCTATGGGTAGGAATTAACGTTGCATAAATTAACGACAATTGGAGATTGCAGTTGCTTTCGAAATTTTTAGCGTTTTAACCCAATTGCGCTCGAGAGGTGACTGTTAGTCACTAAATGATAGTCTCACAAGCTTTCAGACCTTAGTTTGTTTGTTTGTTAGTCAGACTTAGATTTAGTGTATCACTCAACTAAACCAAATGACGTTTAATATAGGCGAATCTTAGTAAATATTTCAAGTTTGAACATTTTTGAAGTTAGTATCATTAGATGACTAGTAGTCACCTCTCGAGTGCGAAGGGTTGACATTATGGGAACGGTTTTTCAGATTTTTCTTTAATTTGAGACTTAGCATACTTTAGGGTTCAATTAGTGTTGGGTAACATTTTGGATTTTTCAGATTTTTCTTTAATTTGAGACTTAGCATACTTTAGGGTTCAGGTTAGGTTCAGGTTAAGTTCAAGTTTTTTGGATTTTTTGGAGAAGCAAGCTATTTTTAGTTGTTAGGTAGAAGAAAAATAGCAAGAGCAGGAAAAACGAATAGAAAAAAATAGAGCAATGGAAAGAAGCGGTGAAACTCGATACGTCTAAGGAAGAACTCTAGATTGCTACTTTTAGGGTCGCTTTAAGTTCGAATTGGAGTCATACGGTTATAATTAACGGTGCCGTAATGCCATATTCGTAGAATCCGGACGGGGGCTCTTCGACGAGGCGTCGCGGGATTGAGGCGCTACGGGGCCGCCTGTTTCCGGCAACCGTCCGTGCACCGTGACGAGTCTCGATGAGCGTTCCTCTAACAGCGACTTCTTCGCGTGGTAGTTTCGCATTGTCTGCGTTTGTTTCGCCTCGCTGAGTTCCTTGGTCGACTTGAATCCCCTCGAGTTTGCTAGGTATGCGAAACCTTTCGGTGTAAACATGTCAAGCTGAAAATGCAAGATGAGCGAAAAATCCTAACTGGAATGCTTTATGGTCATAGAAAAGTGGTCGCAATAAGTTTCGAGTTTTTGTGGTTTATCAACAATTACAACGTGTTCTGACCTTACTGATACGTATACTATTATCTACAGTAATAGTTTAAACGTAGCATCAAAATTATCATTTGTTTGCGAAGCACGAACATTTTACATTTTTACTCTATTTTTAATATTTTTGTATTAATCTAGGTAACGCTTGATAAATATGAACTGAGTGGATTAAATTACGTATAATTAAGTACGTTAAAAAATGATTTATATAAGCAATTGAAACTTTCACGTATACCTAATATCCGTAGCATTAATTTTGAATTGATAAGGAAATTAGCTGCAAATTTGACGTGTTTAGGTAAAAGCCTAGTGGTAATTTTGACTTTTTAACTAATAGTGTTCATTTTGTCGAGTGTTTGAAATCTGGTAATTGCGAAACAATATTGGGACGTCTTTAAAGTTTCTCGGGATTCCTTGTTTGTTTATCCTGAGTGATAAGCTATCGACAAAAGACGACAATTATGACACCTTAGCAGCGGCGATACGACGAAAGCTGCGCGCCGAATCGCGTACTGGAACGTTTTCCACCGAATCAGCAGAATTGTTAAACTGTGACGAGTTAATCGAGCGTGCACACGGTTCTCGTGCAATGCGTTGCGCCTGTGTGCGGGCAAACCGATGAATCACCGATCGGCCCGGCCGTATTACACCACGCGTCGATTAGGTCCTTGTATCGATTGGATTCCTGTTGTCACTCGACGATGCTCCGATTGCCAGAATAGTACACGGACCAGTGGAAAAGTTTTGCGAAAACAACACTCCCGGGGGATGTGTATGTACCGAGTGCTAAACGCGAAAGTACATCGGCTACAGAATACTATTCGACGCTATAACCTCAAAATGGTCGGCCATTTTCACTGTTGTTACTTTTTCCTCAGGCCCGTTAATCGATTATCTTGCTAACAACAGAAACTATTAACCCTTTGCGTTCGAAAGGTGATCGTTGGTCACCAAATGATAGTTTCTCAAATTTTCAGACTTTAGTTAGTTTATTTATTAGTTAGATTCAGACGTTAAATAATCATATATGTAAATTTTAGTATATCACTCAACTAAACCAAATGACGTTTAATTTAGGCGAATCTTAGTAAATATTTCGAATTTGAACATTTTTGAAGTTAGTATCATTAGACCAGTGTTGAATCGATTAAAAATTGTACTTTCGAAAAGCAGAAAATGCATTCGATGAATCGTGAATAACACCAGTTCAAGGCTACCTATTATAATAACAAAAGTAAATAGAATCAATGACAGTACTTTGTTGAGGAAAAATTAAAGAAAATTGAATAGGGTTCGTGAAGGTGCTCTGGGTAGAATTTAAAATTCGCGGGCTTTGCTTTCGGTAAAATACTTTTAAACGGGTTCCACATCCCATTTTCCACGGACCAAGTTTTTATACAGATTAAAATGAGGACACAGGCAATTGTTGCTGTTATTGGTCGACGATTTAGCGGCGCCTCCTTTCTAATACTCGACTATTGCGAGCGTAGGCCTAAAACGTTACGACATCATTGGTCGGCTAGGCTTTACGCCCACGCAGCTGTACACTATTTTAAATACGTTTGGCGTCTCGTTTCCGAGTGATTTGCAGCGACATTACAATGAAAATTCTTTAGGGGTCGTTTCTTTCCCACTTCGTTAAATTTTCTTGAAGAACCGCGAACAACAAACAACCAGTTGTTAATTCCTGCAAAAAAATTTTCTTCTTCTTTCGTTTGTTCGTGCTTCGATCCTTTTTACGTGTTTTTTGCCCCGTTATTTGTTATTTGCTATGACATTAGCAGGATTTTTGTTTTAACATTCCACAATTAGTAATAAAACAACAAAGAATATTTTTGTATCCTTGATAACCTACAAACATTTTTGCAATACAAGTGAAATTTATGGTGACATTATACTGTTTTACAATTCACAATTTAATTAATATAAAGTATAAAGCAAACCGTTGTTTAGCACATAACAAACCTTACCAATCAAGTTTTCCACGATACAGTTTAGGGTATAAAGTTCAGATTACTGTAATTAATCAGTTTGTCTTGTTTGCCTCTCTCGAGTTACATCTTGAAAGAGGATTAAGTCTCACGATATTTTTCCTCATTTCCCAAATCTTCCGCAAACGATTCGAGATAACAACCGTTTTACGTTCGATGCCGGCCGTGTAATTAGCCAGAATGTCGCGGGTGCCATTTTTTATCGGGATTCCTCGCAGGCTGTAAAACTTTACAATTTGATTAGTCTCGTTTTATGATGCCCCTAAGCAATCAGTCGGCGCGTTTCGTCTGGACGATTAATGGCTTCGTTTAAACAACGTTCCTCGTGATCTACGTCCGTGAAACGGAGACAGCCACTAATAATGCCACTAAGTAACGGAGGAATCCGGTGCATCGAGGCGGGAGAGGGGACGGGGAAAAAGTCGTTAAAGCAGCGAACAATTAAGCAGAATTACGTCTTCGAGACCGGACAGATTCTCGTGTGCTCGAGGAATTTTTCGTTATGTCATCGACAAATCTATGCGTATATTCGTTTCGCATCGCGAGTTATGGGCCCCCCTCCTCCCGCCCCCGTTCTTGCGGTCGCTCCTTTCGACCGCGATACCACGAGCACGCTTAGAACGCGAATTAACTTACGTAAGCAACGAACGGCCACGGAAATTAATATTCCTCGCGTTCAAGGTGGTAATGTCCGTGAAAAAGAGATACCGGCGGCCGGTAACTTCCGGTTCACAGCCGTCGAATCCAATTAAGGGGGACATTTATTTGTTTGCACCGGCAGGTTACGAGACATTTGCATGCGAAACAAAAACAGAAGTGTCGACGGTGGAAATTAATGAATAACAGGAAGAACCGCGAGAAGGGTAAAATGGTACCTTGATAAATTAGAAATAAAGTTTTTAACCTTAAGGAATAGGAATATTTCTCCGTGTAACCGTGGATGATTAAAGGGTAATGGAAAACAACGAGAAATGTCATAGAAAAGTTTTATTAAAATTTTTAATAAGATGTAAGATTCAATGAATTTTATTGGAATAGTATAATTAGACGAAATAATTCTTCAAAAAATGCATTGCTTGCCAAAAAAATCATAGAAAATGTATCTTATACTTTAGTTAGTCTTAAGAACAACCGGAAAAATAGTATAGAATTAGAAAGTCTAGTTTTTCCAGCGATAATGAGACAGACGAAGCTGATTGTTCCGTTTTACATAAAACATAACCTTATTCATTTTATTTTCCAAAATATTGTATTAATCGAGATTTTTCTTTTTCTGTCCCGTTCTCCCCTGTTGGTTTTGGTTTCGCCTCTATTAAGGACTCTACAATGGAATTCAAAAATGGCACGTTGGCAGCAACGAACCACACCGGGGTCCGTTCCTGCAACACGCTGTCCACCGGCGCCATATTGCTGGCGGACATATTGCCCTCGTTGGCGGTGAAAATAATCACGCCGTTCCTGCCGTTTTACGTACAGTGAGTATCCACATTCCTCTATCTAATTTATTGTTCAATTAATTGTGTAATATCATTGATTATTGTTCATCCATCACGATCTCCCTGCGCAACCGTGACGTGTGCCGCAGGGGACGTTTCGCAAGTTCAATCTGCGAGCAAGCCAGTAAAAGAGCACTGCTGAAAAGAAAGGGGGCAACGAATATCATCGTCGATGGGACCGTTTAACGTTAGGTTTACGAGACCTTTTAGTGCTGACGAAAATTGCTCGTAGGGGCCATGGACAAAAATGTTTGCCAATTTTTTCGATCTTTCGCTTACTGCAACGCGATTTTCAGTGTACGAGTAACAATACTTCGTGTCCAGCTTAAGCCAAGAGTGTTCAGCACTCAAAGGGTTAAAGCACAGTTTTTGGTGCACATTTTTTTTTTACATCCCTCTACTTTTGAGCATTCAACATTCGCACACACTTTAGGGACTAATTGTGTGCCAAGAGTCAAGAGGTGCCTATATACGAGTTTCGACTTATGTTCTTTCTTATGTTTGTCTAAGACATGGGCTGGCTAGGTAGACATTACCGATGAGTCTACTAAAACCAGGTCCCGAATGAAACACCGTTTTCCCATTCCTTTCGTTTCACCCTTTCAATCAGAAACAGCCACAAGAGATAGGTATACAAGAAATGTCCGAAAAATCTAGTTGTAAGCAGCAGAGGGATACCCTTTCGTTTCCCAATTTAAATATTCAGAACGATAACCAACAGGATATACAGCTGTTCGGATAGCGAACTAATCGAAATAAACACGGTCTATTTTTCTACGATTTCCACACATTGTCGTGAATGCTCGGGGGGCTTATCTTATCGCGTCGTAGATATTCTTCGAATGGAATCGATGATACCGTAGCGTGTACGTAGAGATACTATTTACATAGATTGTTCGAGAAAGAAAACGGGAATTAGGTGACAATAACAATAACACGCGGTTCTTATTGACGTGGCGGGCAATAAACGGGTCTACGGGACGTGTTTGTGTTTCAAAACAGCACCGTGGTTGACGCAACACGTATTTTTCTCAACAAAACGATACTTTTTCTAAACATTTGCTCTCTCCCTCTCTCTCTCTCTTTTTGTTTCTCTCACTCTCTCACTCTTTCTGTTTTCTCTTTCACTCTCTCTGTTTCTCATTTTCACTCTTTTACTCTTTCACCCTCTCTGTTTTTCTCTTTCACTCTCTCACTCTCTCTGTTTCTCTATTTCACTCTTTTACTCTCTCACTTTCTATGTTTCTCTCTTTCACTCTTTTACTCTCTCACTCTCTCACTCTCTTTGTTTCTCTTTTTCACTCTTTTACTCTCTCACTCTCTCACTCTTTCTGTTTCTCTCTTCCACTCCCTCTGTTTTTCTTTTTCACTCTTTTACTCTCTCTCTCTCACACACACTCTCTGTTTCTCTCTTTCAATCTTAGTCTCTCACTTTCTCACTCTCTTCGTTTCTCTCTTTCACTCTTTTACTCTCTCACTCTCTCACTCTCTCTGTTTCTCTATTTCACTCTTTTACTCTCATTTTCTATGTTTCTCTCTTTCACTCTTTTACTCTCTCACTCTGTCATTCTCTCTGTTTCTCTCTCTCTGTCTCTTTCTGTGAGCACGAAACGACCAGTTTCTCTCGGGGGACGGATCATCTCCGGAGTCGTGCCCCTCCGCGGGCACGTCGTTATTTCCCGACGAAACGAAAACGCTAATCGATTAATCGAATCGTTAATTACAGTGCTCGACTGGCTACCTGTGTGTTATTTTCCGCTGCAGGATTCCTCGTGGTGTCGTTGAGCACTACTGAATGGCTCGCCATTCTGGGCGTCGTTGTAACGTCACTCTCTTCCGGTTTGGGAGAAGTTACTCTGCTGAGTTACAGTCACCAGTACCCCAAGTAAGTATTACGCTTCTTTCATTTTATCTTCTCTGTTTGTAAGAATTGTTGATTACTTTCCGTTTCCTCTTTCCGTGATCGATCGCGTTCTCTCACTGTCCTTCTCTTGATTTCGACGCACATCACGTACTTACAGTCGCAGTGTTTTCTTTATTTTTTTTTTGTTTCTTCTTCCGTTTCGCCGATGTCCCACGTAAGTAGATGACGATGAAACACGTGGCACATCTAGAGGTAGCTTAGAGATGCACGCGTTGAACGCATCGAATCTTTTTTTCTTACCCCTTTTCTCACGTTCATCCTTCTAAACACAGCATTCTTTCATTTAGCGAACACGATTAACAAACGTTGTGCCACGTCTGTCTCTGTCCTCTCTGATCTCAGCGGTGCTCGAGGATCACAGCGTGAGAGTGCAAAAGACACACGAGACAATTCAAAAAAGACAAAAAAAAAAAAATAACGATACGGGGCGAAAAAGAAGTGTGTACGAACGAAAGTAGAGACAATAACGGAAATAGAAAAGACGGAACGGAAATGTGATGTAAAAGTTTGTTGATGCAGGTGTATACAGCCGCAGCAGTCAGTGTGTAAGGTCGCAAAACACGTATTGACGTTTAGACAGTTGTTCCAGAAATGTAGAGATAAGATAAATGGCCGTCGGAAGGCTCGCCTTTAAGGGTAGACGAGTAAAGAGCGTAACACACGCTGTTCTATTGAACTGAAGTAAGAGCGAAAATAAGATAACAAAAAAAAAAAAGAAAAAACGAAAGTATACAAAAGTACAGTACTACAGATTGTGAAACACAAAACTCGTTGCGAGCACGAGGTACGTCTGTACTTATGTGTATTAACTTGTTAATCACGATCTACACTACTTTCTGTCTCTTTCCCCTTTTATTACATATTTGTACGTCTTCTTCTTTTTTCTCGTTTTCATTCTTTCTTCACTAACAATAATTAACCTTGGCGTTGCAAAAGTTCAGCGAGGAAAGACGCGCGAGCGCGCGCACGATGACACGTGCGAGGGAAACGTGCATTGTACGAGCAGCCTATCTCTTTGTTAACGCGATTAGTTCGTGACAACTAACGGGACACCGTCATGCGTTCTTTTAACGTTTATCGTGTTACGTCGATGATCCTGTTTTTTCTTTTTTTTTGCTTTTTTTTAAATCACCGTTGGTAGATATTGCATTTTACTTCTCGCACATACACACACACACACGAATACACAGAGTTGTACGTCGAATTTCCCCTGTTTCTTGTAAAACATGCTCACCTACCCGTTAACTGAGAGCGATTCATTGTTTCGCAGACAAGTAATCGCGACATGGTCTTCCGGTACTGGAGGCGCCGGAATAATTGGCGCGCTATCTTATGCCTCCCTCACCACGTGGTTGAGTAACGAAGATACATTGTTACTTATGTTAATCATACCGATCATACAAGGAATCACTTTCTGGTTGGTTCTGGTTCACCCGCCGCAGTCCAGTATCCCGATCACTAAGAACGGTATCGACAGCCAAGAGCACATCATTGAGGTCCATAGGAAGAGCTTTAAAGAAAAGATCAATCTGGTACCGGGGTTGCTGAAGTATATGATTCCGCTCGGGCTCGTGTACCTCTTCGAATATTTCATTAACCAAGGATTGGTAATGCCTTTTTGTTTCATGCGCTTTTCTACTCTCTCTCCCTCCCTCTCTCTCTTTCTCTCTCTCATTCTCTCACTTTCTCTGTTTCTCATTCACTCTCTCACTCTTGCACTGTCTCTCTTTCTCTCACTCTCTCTGTTTCTCATTCACTCTTTCACTCTCTCTCATTCTCTTACTCTCTCACTCTCTCTGTTTCTCTTTCCCACTCTCTCACTCTTTCTATTTCTCTTTCTCACTCTCTCACTCTTTCTATTTCTCTTTCTCACTCTCTCACTCTTTCTATTTCTCTTTCTCACTCTCTCACTCTTTCTATTTCTCTTTTTCACTCTCTCTGTTTCTCTTTTTCACTCTTTCACTGTTTCACTCTTTGGTTCTCTCTCTGTCTCTATCTATCTATCTATCTCGTGTTTACCCTGTTCCTCTTCCTCTTCCTCTTCTACGCGTACTCTACACCTTTGCTTACTTTTTACTATGGTACATGTGCGTGTGCATGAGTGTGCCTCTGTGTGCGTGTCTGCGTGTGTGAATATATATCTTTTTTCTTTTTCCAAACTTTCATCACGTTATAAGAATAGCAGAGAGCTTTGTTGCCATTTCAGCTTCTAAAATAGATAGATACGATTACTGTAACAATAACGTTCGACGGGTCGAGTGAATAGGTTCTCATCGACACGTGTAAATGGTAATTTTTCAGTACGAGCTGATCGAATTCGATGGCATTTGGCTGTCACACGCTGAGCAGTATCGTTGGCTCCAGGTGGACTATCAGATTGGAGTGTTTATCTCGAGATCCTCCGTTAATCTCGTTACGATTAACAAAATCTGGATCATGGCTGTCCTACAGGTAACCATGGCTAACGTATCTGATCAAAGTCTGTGTTTGCTCGCGCTGCGAACGGAAATATACAGAGCATCCGTAACTGAATAACTGAGTACACATTGGATTTGTAATATCTTCATGCGTATTCCTTTCAGTTTATCAACGTGATCATTTTGCTGTTCGAGACACTGTACTACTACATGCCCAGTATTTGGCTTGTGTTCGTGTTCGTTTTGTGGGAAGGCCTTCTTGGGGGTGGAGCGTACGTGAACACGTTCTATCGAATGTCCACTGAGGTAACGTAACCTGATTTTATCAAGTTGAATACTTTTGTACGAACACTGGTTGCCTTCATTTTGTTAGCAGTTTGCTTTGATTAGAATGCTTCCTGCTAATAATATAAACGAAGCTCTATTATGATCGATACAGTGTTAAAAATTGAATCCTCAGCTTTTAGAATTCTAAAATAGAGCCAGTGTTTATTTGAAAATCATTAAACATTCGAATGTGTTTTCTTTTTCTTTCAATATACAGATTCCAAGGGCAGATCGTAAAATCTCGTTGGGAATAGCCACTATGGCTGATTCCATTGGAATTGCAATGGCAGGATGGCTGTCTATGCCGGTTCACAATACCATCTGCAGACTGCCACAACCGCCTCGAGTGGGCAGCTAGGAGTTGAACAGGAGATAGTATTCCAGAGACGATCATGCAAATAAGCAGGACCGTATAGTCGGCAGGCCGTGATACATGCGTTATTTATTACCGAATTTTCCTCGAGAACAATCATCACGGTTTCGATAACCAAGTGTTTGCAATATCATTTGCTACGACAGAACGTGATTAACGCTGCTGCGATCGAGCTTGACGTTTCGTCGAAGGATACTTGGGGATAAAATTGGATCAGGAAAAACCGCTATGCCAAAAGGGGAACGAAGGAAAGATGGCCGCCCTCTAGACATCCAGTGACCATCTGCTCGTCGAACACGAAGTACTGATGATGCCCGCAAGATGGTGCTTTATCGACACCGATGTTCCTGCACGAGAAAATTCAACTCGCTAGACTATAAGTACGATCGTTCTGAGATTTATTTGGTACAAATATTTAAAAGACTAGGAACAGGATTATCTTACAGACTGGTTGCGTTCAGTCTCGCTGTGAGAAAAGAGGAACGAGACAACAATATTCGAGATAGGAATGAAAGATATAGGTTAGGTGGTCTCGTCTCAATTCGAGTGTACTCGCCAGGAGGTGTCGCTGCTATACAATTCCAAAACGCGACGCTGGATTTCTGGCTATGGTTACACGTGTACATGCGTTTTATTAAAATAGACCTTTAGCTGATAGATTCTTAAGCCGTCTAACGTTCGTTCGATAAGAACGGCACCAGTATTTATAGCTAGTGTGACACGTCGGATCATTGCGATGTGTTTTACCTAATGCATAGGTGGTATTTAAATTGAACGAAACCGCATATATCCGCACATACACGATTGCACGTACACACTCGCACTCTAAGTGCCTTTATACACGTAGGTACCATTTCGAAGTTGCCGGTGACATGGTCATTCGGCATTTTCCTTTCCAGCGACTCGTACGAATTTTGCATTTCGCTCGGCTCGAAACTGTATTTGCGATTTCAGTCGAGCGTTGGTTTTATTGTTTTCGAAAATCGTCATTTTAGGTGGCAGACTTTAGCGAACTTTTTTTTTTTATTGTAGAAGAGAACAGATCGATTTTTACAAACGTGAACAGAGTGTCAAAACATTCCTCGACGGAAACAAAAGGTATGCAACTGTCCGAGCACACAAAAGTATTAATTAGGATTATTTAAATTGTAAAGTACGTTTACGGTGGAAGGACCGATGTAAAAACATGGTCCCTCCGTTTTTCTCTCCAAACAAAATAATTCACCTCTTCGTAAATACATATTGTATATGTGATATATCGATAATATTGTTTCCTACACTGATTGAAATATAAATATATATATAGTATATGTATATTTATATGCGAGATGTTATATTGTTTACTACGCCATAATATATATAACTATAAATATATTTGTCGTTGTGGAATTGGAACTGCTCGGTGAAGCGTTCGAAAAACAAACGTCGTGGTTCGCGATTATTTCTCAAATTCTATTTTGTTTTATTTCACTTTTATCTCTTCTTCTTATTCTTCTTTCCTTTTCTATTTAAATGAAGCAACAACGAATGTGAAGTAGGGAAACATGGATAACAAACGAAATCGAAATATTGTTTAGCTCTGTAATACTTGTTGTGATTACGTTCGAAATAAACGGCAAAATACTTTTACAAACCTTGTGATCCTTTTTAATTGTTTACTTGTTAATTGTTTCGTAGATCGTCGATCAACAACTACGAGACCAAGGACAATTAACGAACCCGTTAATTGCGAACGAAAGATTTTTCGAGCAGTTAGGAACTTTTTTCTTCGTGTTTGTTTGCACGCGTTCGCTTAAAGGTTACAAAGTTGATTGGCATGCAACACGAGCAAAAAACTCGTTTCGCTTTCGAACATCGTTTTAACCCTCGCACGATGGACGCTTTCGAGATAATTTCCACGGTCGAATATAAAAGTAACCTTGCATAAACGATTCGAAGGTGCGAGTACACGTATGAAATTTGCATAAAACCAACTATATGCATACAGTAGCGGAGAAAACTTTAAGACCAAAGGTTCAAAGAAAATAAATAAATTGATTATTAAGAAATAACGACATAAATAAAATTTGTATTCTATGCTAATCAATAAATAGTGTTCTACCATAATGACAATAAAAATGAATAGATAAACAATATTTGCGAACCACAAAATTATGATCCACATTGTCCTCTCGTCTTAAACTTTTGTCTGCTACTGTATGTACATAAACGAACGAAAGCCATACACATTATTTGATACAAAAGTATTTGTGACTGGGTCACAATAGACCCGGTGTCTGTCGTTCGAGGGTTAATTTATCGCTTCTTGAAATCCCTACATAGGGAAGGTTTCACCGAAAAATCGTTTGATACTGATCGCTCGTATTGTCTTGCGTTGGCCCTTATGCTCTGAAACTTAACACCCTATATAAGATACAAACTAGGTACGTAGAAATTGTTTGGACGCTTTGTCAAAGTAATCACGAAGAACGATTTTGATTGTGGCTCGAGCCCTTTCGATCACGCGCATCGTTCCAGTATCAGCTTCCCTGATTCCTCGTACTCCTGCTTCGACAGCCACATCTGTTGGAACGATCCAAGGGAGCTGAGGATCGATCCACCGATCCACGCACCATAACGACGCTCGCTCGAACTGTTGGCGCTAATTATTTTCAGTCTCATGCTCTGGAATGAAACCAAGCGAATTCACGTCGTTCTAATTCCATCGACTTTTAAACACCTAAATTCGATTTAACACCTATCGACAATTGTACTTTGGAAAAGCAGAAAATGCATTTGACAGACTGCGAACAACACTAGATCGAGACTAATTAATAACAAAAGTAAATAGAATCAATGGCAGTGCGCTTATTGTGGAAAAAATGGGAGATCTCCTTATTCTGTTGGCTAAGTGTTAACGCAATAAACTAGTAACTAGTAAAAATAAGGTTTGAAAGGCATTAGTAATTTTTGTTTCTGCTGTGATTCGAGACAACTTCAAAATTTGTTACCAAAGTTTTGCTAAGAAATACAATTTATTTAGTTTCTGAGTAAAAAAATGCATAAAACTCACAAGGTCAAGATTTTTCATCTGTTCTCAGCTATCTATAAAAATTGAAACAATTCCATGGGGTCTCGTGGACCCTTGTGACAAAAAGGCCACTTGATCACTTACGAATAAAGTGAAAGATAGTAAAAGAAAGAGTTACTCACTGGAGGAGTTTTGCTGGCCAGATCACGGTTCAGTCTTTCGCTAAAACCTTGCAGACAGGAATTCCCACCGGTGACCACCACGCTCCCATACAGACTCTGAAGGAACAAACACCTCGTATCAACGATCACCTCTGAATCGTCGGACCCTTAAATATTTTTCGTGACAGTGAACGAAAACGAAAAGCTTACAGGTCGGATGTCCATGTCGCACATGCCCACGCTAGTCGTGACCAGAGGACCGACACCCAAGATGCTTGCTCCAACGCCTTTCACGTTGCTAGGATCGAACAGAGCTTCCGGGATCATCAGTCTGACGGAGCCAAAGTCGTCGTTGTATCCGGTCGGGAATTCGTAGTGCTTCATGGGCAGAGTGTTCGCCATGTCCTCGTCGTAGGGGCTGTCGGACACCTGGAGGCTGTTCATCTGGAAGTCCTGCAGCAGCTCTCGCACCATGAAGCTTAACCAGGAAGACGTTGGCTGAGGACCGGGCCTTTTGGTCCAACGAGGTGGATCTCTCTCGCGAACCACATCTGTATGATTTAATTTTCTATCGGTCATTCAATTTTTGTTGTTATTGTTATTTCGATACCATACTGTATGTTAATCTCAATATGGAGAAATGTAATCGAGGAAAAATAAGGGGTTTCGAGCAGATTATGATAAATGATACAATTTTAAGCGGTGCAAGTTTTTCTCAAAAGAAAGTACAGTTGCATACAAAAGTTTTAAAATAGGTGTTTAATTTTATTTAAATTTTGGAATGTCTTCCTTAAAAGAAAGTACAGTCGCGTACAAAAGTTTTAAAATAGGTATCTAATTTTATTCAAATTTTGGAATGTCTTTCTGAAAAGAAAGTACAGTTGCGTACAAAAGTTTTAAAATGGTTATCTAATTTTATTTAAATTTTGGAATGTTTTCCTTAAAAGGGAGTACAGTCGCGTACAAAAGTTTTAGGATTGGTATCTAATTTTGTAAAAGTTTCGGAAAATGGTATGTAATCGTTGTCGTAGAATCTGAAATATCATCCAAGTAAAGGCTTCGAGGGAAAAGACGGAACTTTAAACACTCCTTAACCCTTTTAGCGGCTCCAGAGCTGATAAGTGTTCGGTAAATCTGTCCAGCGCGTGCTACGAAGGCGCATGGACGTTGAATGCATGCAATCAACGTATTGCGACTTAAGTGCTCTGCACACAGCGCGCGTTCATCGTTCATAATGCGCTCTGAAAGGATTAACTGCCCTCTTTTGTAGTCCATAATAGAGACGTCGTTTCACGATGCACTAAACATTCCTTTTTATAGCACGCTAATTTCGCCTAACACGCCTGGCGACAATCGAAGTCAACATTTCATCCGTACACCAATAGATACATGGTGATCTCGAATTTTTCGCTAGTAATGTACAGTAGCGGACAAAAGTTTAAGACGATAGGACGATATAAAACATAATTTTATGGTTTGCAAATATTGTTTATCTATTATGGTAAAACACTATTTATTAATTAGTACAGAATACAAATTATATTTATACTGCTACTTCTTGTTAATGAATTTATTTATTTTCTTTGACCCTTTACTCTTAAACTTTTGTCCACTATTCTACGTTATCCCACACTCCTGTTTCTTTTTTTTTCAACTGATACGTGATATTATCAACAGAAAAGATGCAAATTTACCTTTGCTGGCAACCAAGCAAGCGGGGACCAGCTCGATTTCTTTTTCCTCGAAGAATTGCCTGCATTGCATCGTGATGAAGTCACCGCCCAATGGGCTTTTCACGATTCCTTGAGTGATGACATAACCGTCGTGCACCGGAACCGCGCTAGTGTGAGTTGCCCCGCTGTCCACCACCATGGCCGTCGATCTGCCGTTCGCATAAGCGGCCAGGACAGCGTTCTTGCAGATGTACATCGCTGGCACGTTGAATTTCTCGAACATCAGTTCCAGCAGCTTTTCCCGTTTCAGTCTGGTGTTCCACGGGCACTCGGTCATCAGAATCGGATGGTGTTCCGAAAGCGCGTGCAAACGCTGCTTGTAGGTGTACTCTGTTAACCGTTCGAACATGTCCCAATCCTCGATCATGCCGTCCTTCATTAGACTGACTATCTCCATATCTGACAAAAAACGGAATCATGTCAATATAATTCAGTTGGTAGCACCTGAAATTATTGGTCAACCTATTTGTCGTCAGTTGAACTGAAAGCTTCAACTATTATAGATTTTGCTTAAAAATAACACTAACAATACTATTAATTTCTAGGAAAACGATTGTTCAATTTCTGACTCTTCGATACTAAATTTATTCATAAATATACACGGAACGTAAAATTTTTATGGTACGTGAAAAATATTAGTGGACCTTGATAGTTTGCATAATAAAGAAAGAGGCTAGCTATTTCGAAGGTTGAGTGTCTCTGTCGATCTAATTAAAAGATAAGTCAAACCTGTTGCCAGTTCACAACACGAGGGCAACGCGACATAGTTTTAGAACACATTAACGAAACAAAGCTTCCGTTTGTCTAAATAAAAATTTGTCTCTCATTTTAACCCTGAGAGGTGACTGTTAATCACCAATCACCAGGTAGTTTCGCAAATTTTCAGACTTTAGTTAGTTCATTTATTAGTCAGACTCAGAGTCTAAAGATTAACAACACATATGTAAATTTTAGTACATCACTTAATTAAACTAAACGACCTTTAATATAGACGAGTTTTAGTAAATATATCAAATTTGAAAATTTTAGAAGTTACTATCATTAGACGACTAACAGTCATCCTCTCGAGTGCAAAGGACTAATTGAACTCCCGTTAAAGAGGAAAGTTCACAACGAAAACCAACGGGACCAAACGTAATCGTGTTCCTATTTATCGGATTATCCGCACCGCAGAACGATCGTACCCTTCTTTCGCACTTGAATGGCCGTGACATCGATGTTGTAGTGCTTCCTGACGTTCTGGCCGCCGTCTGATCCCTCGACGGCATCCTCCCATACACCGAGGGACGTCGGGATTTCAGCTTTCGGCGTGTCCTCACCGCCATAACCAACGCGAAGGCTCTGGTGTCCAACGTCGAAAATTATAGCACCGACCTCGTCTGCGGGAGAAATCGAAACACGTTTTTACGGGATTCACGGGGGAAGCCGCGTTTCTTTTCGTGGAAATATTGCGGACCGTGCAGCACATACCTCCACCGTAGACACCACCGCTCATAGTATCTGGAGAGGACAGCAACGACGGCGCATGCCCAGCAACCCTGTTCGACCTCACCGGTCCATGCACCACCCCTCCCTCCTCCCGCAGTACACGCAGAGAGGATTCTGCTATCCTACCTCGCCATCGCGTTTTGCTCGTTTTGCATATTCGAATCGACGATCGGGAGGTGGACGGGATGATCGATCTGTCTGTGTCTGCGAACCCTTTTCTCAGGGGGGTTCATTTAATGGGATCCAACGATGGGGTTATGATTTTTTGAAGAAGGGGTTCTTCCTGTTGCTATTTTATTAGGGAAAGCTTTTTAAAGTAAGTTAGGTTCCAACTAATTGTATTATATACACGTATATTTCTTTATTATACGTTTATTTTTCTTTATTATATATGTTTTTTATAATGTATAATTAGAGGGAATGAATCATAGTAAATAATTTAGTTCTTGGCCTAGGAAGGTGCCCTAGGAAGCTGAATATTTATGGTGATTGTACAGATCGATGCATATTTTTTGTTAATAAAATATAGGAATTTATAATTATTAAATAATTAACTGGAGCTTTTTTAATAGACGGATACTCTTAATATTTCATGTGGGGATGTTTGATAAAGGGGGAGGATGATTGATTGCCAGACAAACGGATGTTCCGTTATGGAATTAGTGTCGTATATTTTACAAAGTAAATAGAATATAAACAATCTAAAATCGTCTAAAAACACAATAGTACGAATTTCGTGGTAAATCATTTGTTCATATATTATAAAGTATTACGATTTGTCAACAGATCGATATCTCTTCTTTCGTAGCCTCCGACGTAGCGTGCTTTCCGCTCGAAGGCGCCGACATAACGAGAGAGCACTCAGACTCAAAAATCATCGTCACGTTGCCGAGTGAACGATTTTGATCGATTGGTTGTACGGTTAAACTGATTCGATGACAACACATGCGTTACAGACTCGGTGGGTGCGTTTTTCCTTAACGACAGTCGAATAAATTCATTAATACTCTGCGTTTTACCATATTTTTGTGGTTTTTGCTTATTTTATTTTTTTTGGTTTTGCTGTCTGTTTTCCTTAGCGTGTCACACGGTCCGTCGATCGTTAATCGACGCGCGAAATACGACGCTTTTAACGTCCGCCATTTTTCTAACCTCTTTTCTTTTCCCGTTCGCGCGCTTTTTTTTTCTCTTAGGTTAGGTACAATACGTACAATAGTTAGCAGCAGCACGGTGAGTACAGACACCTTACAGACAATAGTTTAGTTTATCTTATCCATTTTTTTTTTTTTTTTACTTTTGGTTGTTTTCAACGTTAAAGTTTAAACGCTACACGTCTCATCTACTAACGTTTCAGTCTCGCGGGAAAGTGAAACGACACCGATGACAACGACGAAACATTTCATTTATCACGATCGAACTCGGTTTAATTCATGCACGAAATAGTATACACATGTGAAACACGTAGGCTTTCGTTCGAGGTGCAATTGATCGCGTGCATCGCCCCGAATTGGCACAGTTATTCGGATGTTCCCTCCGTTCGTTAGAGGACGACGATGAAATCAGTAGATAAAACGGATCTACGTAACTGGAAGACCAAGTAAACTCGTAACAAATTGCGTATTGCTCGCTGGGATATGCAGTCGGTACAATGAAACCATTTTCTTTCTTTTTTTTTTTTTGCAGTGGAGTATTTACTGTAACGTATAGTCTTAAACCGATAGGACGATTCGCGGTCAGCTTTATAGTATCTAGTACGATCTGAGTCTTTGGTTACGTTAATAAACATATAATAGGAGGCTTTCACGCAAAGGGATTCTCAAAAAGCATCCCTGCGGATCGCTTTGCAGTCCAGTGTATTCTGCCGCAGTCTTCGCGTGAGACAGGCTCGAACGGACGTTGCGTTGATCGAACTCGAGCAACGGCATGATAAACGTGTCCGGTGGCCCGCGAAGGTACTCTTAATTTACGAAGTAGACGATTAGAAAAGTTTGTCGGTAGGATAATCGTTTCTGGTTTCCAAACGAAATGGCAGTCGATAAAAATCGGTCGACGACGATCGACCGATAAAACTGTCCCGAACATGTTCGAGGACCATCAAATCATGTCCAAGTCATGTTCAGCATAGTGTAACTCGCATGTTTTCGCGGGATTCGGACGAAAAGTGGCAGTTTAGAGAACACATGGTCGAGTTCAGTGCGTTCGCTATTTATTACAGGATACCATTGATAGATTCCCATCGATGTAGGCCAGGAACACGAAACAGGGAGCGCATAGTTCGGTTGGCAGCCTGTGAACGCAGGGTGGCCAACGGTAATTAACGAAAGACGGACCACGGTGTTGGCTTCTGTTTTTCTTTACATCGAGATATTGTTGAGATTTTTGGGGGGGGGTGGGGTTGGGGGTTTTGTTTGTCTCGCAGACATTGCGCAGCATCGTTCACCGTGTACCGGGTTCTACAATTACTCTTTCTGTATTATTTACACCGCGATCACGAAGTCACGAATGTTTCGTTGGCTACTGTGGCCGCGATCGAGGTCGCACTCCGCCTCGCTTAGCTCAAACGCGTCGGAGAAGCCCGTGGGTGGGTCCAGCTTGGGGACGAACAGGTTCCCTGATCCGTCACGCTCCTGGTCCCGATTGGAACAGGAATTGCTCGACTGGTGCTTGGGATTGCCAAACCCGGAGATTGGGCCGAAGTTGGAACGGGTCTCCTCGCTGGTATGACGCGCCAGCTGTAGCATCCTTCGACAAACAGCAAATGCATCAGGTTTTATGCGAAAGCTTCCACCTTACTTTTGCGAAGGATGAGTATTTACTCTTCGCTGTATGCACGTTTTCCATTGCAGTTTGGATGGTTGACTTTTAAAAATTTAATTCAGCAAACAGAATACGCGAAGGCTTTACACAAGCAAGGGGAACATTTGTACTGACCTAGTAGATTATTGACTTTTCTGAAAAATGTCTTTAGACCTTCATTGTTCGCATTTGTATAGCTTACGATAAGCTTCAACTAATCGCCTTCTTTTTCGTTTCAATTCTATTCTAAGCTGACAAATGGTTCAGAATAATGTATAATCAGTGGCTTACTTGGATCTTCCCCTTCCAGGAAACGATTTTCTCTCAAAAATCGGTGAGGGTTCTGTAGACGTGCTAGATTCTGGTCCATGGTACAGGAAGTCTGCAAGCATAAACAGGATCGATTTTCTACAACGAACGAACGAAACACGGGGCGGTTCGCGAAACTTTTTCAAAAGAGCACCCTGATTCCGTTCAAAGGTTTCACGGGACGACAACAAACAAGCGTGAAATACTCGATCAGACACGTTCGGTGCACTCTAGTGAACGGTACAGTGGCTACGAAAGCTACCTGCACAGCACTTTCACTATTTACTTTAGCATAAGTCCAACTCTAATGGTGCTTTCAAACAGGTGCTAGTACCATATTCGTAGCCTCTGTGTACAGACAGGCAACAGGAACGGACGTCCGGTAGTACTGCGGTGCATGGAAAAACTTTCGGGCTACACCCCTCCCCCCTTTCGTCTCCCTTTCGAACTATCCTCGGTCAAAGGAATACGAGTACACCGGTCGAGTGTATCCGCGCTTCAACCAGAGCCAAACAATCAAACGGACCAGAGAAAGAGAGAAAGAGAGAAAGAGAGAGGAGGAGAGGGCGGAGAAGAGGCGAAAACTGAGAGTAGAAGGATGAAAGATTGCATACTGTGGACACGCGAGTCGGCCGCAGACACCGAGTGGTGCGAATCGACGAGGTGATTGGAAGACTCGGTTCGGCTGCTGGTCCCGACTTCCGTGTCGCTGTCCGAGCCCAGGGTGTCGTATTCCTCCGACTCGGACTTGCCCTGACTGACCTTGTGCGTTTTGTGCAACGGCGCAGAGGACGAACGGCCTCCGCGCACCTTAGTGTACCGGTTACAATCCGACTGCAATCAGACGGAATTGGTTCGATGAAATTCGGCACATCGCACGAGGAAACGAGGAGACGCGCCACACCGAATGCTCTCGCGAGTCGTCTCGAGTCCCTTTACAAACGGCGTTCGAGTTACCAACTAGCCTGGGGACCCTAGATCAGAGCCATCGACTTCGACGTACACTACCGGCCAAAAGTCTTCAACTAGTTTGCAGTTCTGTAGAATCGAACTGGCTTGTGCCTATATACTCCGCTGCTACGGCAAACTTTCTGGCCAATTCGAAATCGATCGCAACTTGCTGCGCTTTGACGTATCTTTTATGGAACAGTTTACTGAAGCAAACCATGATCCTAAGCTGTATACAGCTCTTGGGATGCTCAGCGGATCTAAACTTTTGACCGGTAACGTATGTATGTTTGAATACGTCTATGATTGGATGTTGTGACATTCAACTGGTATAAATTGATATGTATTGATCGTATTGTCGTGGCTTCTACAGTTCTAGACTCACGCATGATCGAATGGCGCTGATCTTGAACGATCACGGTATATGCACTACTGTATTTGTTCTATGGTCGTACGGTTGATAGTACAGCCAAAATGTATTCGCACAGGATGTTTCGAGAAACAATGTGTGTGTATGCTTTCTTATTCTACGGCTAGACGAGCTTGTATGATAAGAATTGGCGAGAGATGTGTAGAATGGCGAATATAGTACATGTAAGAAAAGTATCGTTTGCGTCGGTGTTGCGTTCCTCGATGGACTGATCAGGACAGATGCGAAACGAAGCAAGGTGGGACCAGCAGTCACAATGATCGATTCTCTATGAATGCATCTCTGTTCTACTTGATCCGCGCGCGTTCTCTCTACAAACGCGAGCTTTCAGTAAATTATTCCGGCGCCCATCGCGTCGACGTTCTCGACACGTACACGAGCTGTCTTCTTTGTTTCTGATTGCTTCGCGGAAAAAAAAAATAGTACAAAACAGTCTTCGTGCCAGACAATTTTCAAACAATTCTGATAGCCAAGGCCGATATGCACACGCGAAATGCGACTGGAACTGTGCGTAACGCGTTTGGAGCAGAGACTGGTGAGACATGCTGAAGCGGGATCTGTACAGTTTCCCTTTCACTGATTTTAACACCAATTCTTTACTGGTACCGTTCTGTTTCGATTGATGGGAAAATATACATCGACGATGGTGGGGAGAAAGCAAAGCATCGATGGGAACGTTTTATTGAAAAGGGATAAAAGTTGCTTTGCTCTGAAAACAATTACACGCAAAGATTGTCCACTGATTTTTTGGAAACTGAATATGGTGCGCCTAACAATAGGCAACCAGCCTATGCACCCCTGGAAGTAGGCAATCAACCTGCGCACGCCTCATAGTAGGCAACCGACCATTTCTCTTGCGTTCCGATGCAAGCAATCGAATACACCTCATTTATTTTCAAGATCATCAATATTTCTTTTTGTAAATACAAAAATACGAACTTTTATCCCAAACAATTACACGTGACATACTCGAACAGGATAAAGGGCAAGTCATGCGGTGTGCGTAACTGTGTTTCTCCATTGATACGGTGAACAGATATGAATAGGTAGAAAGCGACGGTGAATGACAAAAGCAAACTGAACGTGAGACGAATACCTCTCGTAATTGAAGAGTGTCGGCGGTGGACAGACGAGGATCGTGATAGACAAAGGTCTGAAGTGGCGCCGCGGAATTACATCGGCTATCACCTCCTGGCGGCACGCTCTCCTCTAGCTGGAAGGTCGCGTAAGGATAGATGTCCTCCGAGTATTCTGTAATCATTTTTCGAACCGTATTCTCGCGTGTTTGACATTTCATTATCGTTAAAGGTAATTCTTTCATTGTTGAACTTGTCAAAACTAGAAACGTTTCTTTAACCTTTTAACAAGCAATTTTCCGCATACTTCTGGCGTAGTATAAATTAGCTTGTCTAGGCTATTTGGCCATACGTTACGAAACAAAAAAATCATTGAGAATTGTGTTTATTGCTGGCAAGGTTCGCACTGTGTTTCCAAACAAAGAAGGAGATAATTAGCTAATTAAACGAAACGCTTTGAACACGTGGTTCTTCCCCGCCGCAGTTACCTGGAATCTTTTCCAAGGTCGCCATCTCATGTATCGGTGAACGAAGAGGCTTGCGCACGGTCGCATAGTACTGTTCACGTTGCTCCATGTTCTGCTTATTGTCTAAGGCGGCCGCTGTTTGAGCATCGTGCAGACTCGCCATCTCCCCTATAAATGGACCTACGGTCACGATCGTCAGAACATTACATGGCACGCGTGCAGTTTCGCCTGTCAGGTCGGATAAGTCACGGGTAATTCTCTACTAACGTTTCCGGAAACAATAGAACACAGCGCCGGCCGCGGCGATAATCGCCAGCGAGCTCAGTATCAGCGGGATGATCAACTTCAGATCCGAGTAGACGGATGTGTGCTGAGGAATATAGTGATCGATTTCCACGGACGGCACGGTGCTGCTGGTGTGAGGCTGTAGGGTTGTTATCCTATATTCAGCGACCGAGAAACCAGCGTTATTGTGCGCCCTTATTCGGATGTCGTAGGTCGTTCCAGATTGCAGCTCACTCAGCGTGTACGTCTTTTGTACCTGAACAACGAATGCTTCAGCTATTTACCGTAATATCGACTTCGTTCGCTCGCTCGTGCCCAATCCCCAGCTGTTCCTTGAGCAGCTATCGAGCGACCAAGATGGGAGAACGAATTCACTTTGTCAGGAAGTCGTCTAATTGTTAACTTGTTAACCAACGAGTTTGCTGACTACCATTGTCAATTAACAAGTTAAATCAAACCGGTTTAGGAATTTGAATAGGTTGTGTGTAGTAGTAGTACCTCGATGTTATTGGACACCAACGTCCAGATGTCTTCCCCGTTCCTCCTGTACTCCAGCTCGAAGTAAGTAATTGGACATCCACCATCGTTCCACATGCTCAGGTGAAGAGTAATCCAGGAAACGTTCACCGTGATAAATTTGTCACCGCTGCTAGGAGAGTCTTCCGGTTTTGAGCCTTTCGTGGTAGCCTTAACAATTTCGCTAGGCGAACCCATGCCGATCCGATTGTACGCTGTCAGATACATTTGATAGTCATTCCCGCACCATAACCGAGACAGCACGAAACTGTTGATCTTGTGGGACACCTTCACCTCCTCCCATTCACCGGACTCCCGTTTGTAGTGCAGGATGTAACCCCTGATAGGGGCGCCACCATCGTCGCCGTTCTTCCACTGGACGTTGATTGAATTACTGGTCGCGCTGGTGGCGTGAAGTAACGGGGCCGCGGGTGGCACTGTAAAAGCGTCGTAACCAAATTATTCTACACCCGCTCCCCAACTTTGCATGTTGATCCGTGCCAATCTTAACCCTCCCACAAGCAATTACATTTTTGATATTAATCTTTTAGATCTTTACTGTACGAATAACACTTTGTAACTTTGCATACTAATTTTAATATTTTTAGATCTTATTAACCTTGTATTTAGTTTTTCAGTTCTTGTAGATTTTTACTGAAAAAAGGTTACGATCACTTTTTTATTATGTCTTTTTTAATTTTCTAGATCTGCACTTTGGAACTGTTTATGTATGTAATTTCTAGTGTTTCAAGAGAAAAATGTACGAGTATTGTAAAGCTAAGTTCGAAAAGGTTAATGGAACACGAGGACAGAATTCGTCTCATGGTATCTTTTAACGTTTGATGGCTTTCCAGAGGAATAGTTTTAAATTGGACTGTCTACCTTGCACGGTTAAACGATGCGTGATCTGATCGGAACCATGACGATTCTTCACGTAGCAAGTGTAATTTCCGCTGTCCTCCCGGTGAAGGTCCATGATCTGCAGCGAGCCTTCCGGTAGCAGGGACACTCTGCTGGACGATTTCACTATCTGGCCCCATTGTTTCCATATTACTGACGGTTCGGGGTTACCCACACTCTGACACGGCAGTGTCACATTTTGTTTCCATGGGACGACCAGCACCGCACCAAACGAGAATATCGCTGCACGAACTGTAGCAAATCAAATCAACAGAAGCTCGATTGAAACGTTTATTCAAGTTAAAAAGCTTGAATACAACAAATTATACACTGTAGTATTCTATAAATACACGTTACATCATTAGCAAGTAAAATAAAATTTATAATACCATCAATCGGAAATGTAGAGAGTACTCATACCGACCGATTTTTGATTGAAGTCATTCTGATTTCGTCACCCGTAGAAAATTAGGTTATGCAGAATTGTCCATAGCCGTAGCATGAGTTATGATCGAGAAATTCGTTTCTTTTTATTTCTCACCTTCGCTAGATGGCGAAATCGTGATAGGTTGAGTCTGCGGTCCCTCGCCAACCGACGTGACCGCCGCAATACTAAATTCATACTGGTTCTTCTTTTGCAGACTCTCCGCCGTGTAGCTGGTCTGGTACGGTAGCAACGTTCTCGTGTACCATTTTCCCTCCGGGCCCACCCAGCGGATATGAACGTTGTACGACGTGATGTTCCCGTTGTTCCTGAGCGGCGGCTGCCACGACACGATAATTGATGTCGCCGACCTGACAACCGCCTTCACGCCCGCGGGTACCTCTGGCAGGTCCTCCTTCGTGACACAGTACAAAGGTGAGGACGCTACGCCATCGCCTGCTCTGGTCGAGGCCAACACTTGGACAGAGTAATTCGTGTACTTCTCGAGGCTGTGAATCACGACAGTCAAGGCACTGGTGATCTTCATTTCGGACTTCGGTGACTCGGTCAGGGCGTCCATGTTCTCCCATATGACCTTGTAGCCTTTCAGGATCCCGTTCAGGCTGGAGTCAGGCGGGGAGTTCCACGAGACCTGCAGTGATTGCGAGGACAGCGCCGTGCACCGGATGTCTTGCGGCGGGCTGCTAGGCACTGAGGACATTTCAACGTCAGTCAATTACGTCGACCTATCAGATCTAGCTGAAGCAATTAGTCTCTGGAGTTTTATTCCTTATCTTGTGATAATTTGGTATTCTGTTCTGTAATTTGATCACGTGAAATATTGAAATCTTTGTTACATTTCCAGTGATAATGCTGACGTTAGAATGATACACAATAGATTAAGTTGAGATCGTACCCAAGAATATGAACGAAGACTCTGAAGCAATACTTTGTTTTAACGTTCCGTTCTATGTACTTTAATAATTTTCAAACAGTTTTGCGGATAAGACAAACCGCAATAGGATAGTTAAATAGCATGGTTTACCTGTTGGTTGCCTCGAGCGACCAAAGACCAATATTTAACTTTCGACTGAATTTTTCAAACAAGCAAACTAGGGGGGGGGGGGGTAAAACTCTGTTCCAGCTTCGGAACTGTTTTAAAATCCGCCCTGAGATTTCAATTGCGAGCAGCTTTAGCCTGTGATCGTTTTTTTCGCGAGAATATCATAAGATGTCCGCAAGAAACGTGGGGTTTGCCGCGGAAAGTTGTTGCCGTGGGCAAACCACTTTCGGAGTTTAACCGTGGTCCGCGTTCGAGACGCCGGGATTAAAGAACTTATTTGCAAGCAGATCAGTTCCAGGCAGTCGGCTGCTGAATTTATTATTTATTCGGAACCCCGACCGGATATACAGCGGTTGGTATTCATGGCAGAATTCGTGATAGACTCGTAGGCCACCGGTATTATTCCGTTCATGAATTTTTGATCGTCACGCGGAATCGTGTTCGTTAAATCTCTCGCTTTCTAATGCAATCTTTAGTGCTCTTTGCAACTTTGCGAAATCGAATATTTCTCGAGGATATTCATCCGCTCAGAGAGCATCCCTTACCGTCCTCCAGAGTGGTTGCCACCACTTCAGGCGTCATGGGACCTTGGCCGAGCGCGTTGTACGCCTGCACCACTACACTGTACCGTGTAAACTTCTTCAAGTTTGTCAGCTGGTATTGTCTGCCGGGCATCGACGTTCTTGCTAGGCCTAAGGCCACGCTGGCCGTGGAAATTCGCCTTTCCACGGTCCTGTACGTATACTGATCCGCTGCCAACCTGGTAATTAAACATTTCCAACAGGTGCTTAACGGTTTAAGCACTCTCAAGAAATTGCAAACAAAGTATAAAGTGTATACAACGAGTAGAACAATTTTGAAATACTTTCATGCAAGTCTCATCTCCAAAATGGTTATTCACCCGATTCATGAAATTTATCTATAGCATCTCAACCTTTGCCCAAATTTAACATTTAAAAACGGCAATCGCCTACCGTACCGATACGATTCGTCGATGAATACACTTGCCAGTTATAGGTAAACACGAATGTGTGCTCGATGCACACGCAACGCAAATATCGCGCGTTTTGGAAATATTTCAACGTCAGGCGTTCCGAAATAAACGAAATAAACGAGGAAACCGTCGGCTGCGGTTATTTATCACTAGAACGCCGGTGTGGCTGGGTATAGAATATCAGCGTTATTCGAGAAACACGCGCTCGAGTGCAACGCAGTCCTCGGTGACGTAACGAAACGTATTCGAGAAGCTATCGTAAGGTGAACGCGCATGGTGATCGTTAAGCGGTGCTACGTTTCCACCCCCTCCACCCTTGGATCGTTACCGATGTTCCTTATAGCCAACGTGATAACCAAGTATCTCGCCGTTCCATAAATCATGATCAGGTGGATCCCAGGTGACGTTAAACTCGGTAGAGCTGACAGGATCCACCTTGAGATTTCTCGGCGGGCCGCCTGGCTTCTCCCCCTCGGTGGTCGTTTCCAAAATCTAGAAAAGCAGAAACGCATACTGTCGCTAGCCGTCGTGTAGTTTCAGCTGAAACGTACTGCGATGTTAGCATTTGATTAGCAATAGAATCTGAATACTACCAAAGGTTTGATGCATGCGTTTAATGCTGACGAGAAATATTATATCCGTGGATAATATACAACATGATTGGTACCCGATTTCAATTTTGGGGACCCGAATTTGGGGCACCCTATTTCTATTCTAGGTACCCGAATTTAGAACACCCTATTTCTATTCTAGGTATCCGAATTTGGGGCACCCTATTTCTATTCTAGGTACCCGAATCGGTGGTACCTGATTTCAACTTAAGATGCCAGAATTTTTGCGCCTGTCTCTAATTTCAGGTATCTTAAATTTTTGGTACCTGATTTCAACTTTGAACTTCGGGTACCTGAACCCCATGATACTCGGTTTTAGCTTCGGGTACCCGATTTTTGTGCTTGCATTTAATTTTATGTACCTAAAATTTTTTGGTACCCGACTTCAGCCTTGAACTTCGGGTACCTGATTTCAATTGCACATCATTTTGATACCTGATTTATACTGCTAATAGTGAAAGCTGGTCGTGTAAGATACAATAGATGTGTGCTAATGCTATATCCCTCTTGGGCATTGCATCCTGCTTAGCATCTTACTAGGTATTGTAGTATTATTCATTGTTTGTACCTCCATCTTACATATATTTCACCTTTAAAGCTCATAGAGCAATTGGGACATGTATTTCGTGTCTTTGAGAAATCAGATGAGTACAATACCAATAATTAACAGTTATACTTAATTTACATCATTAATGGAGAAGTACAATTATCCTCTTTGATGACTTTGAACACTTATACTTACATCACTCGCCTGACTGCGACCTAATTCGTTCTCCGCGTAGACCCGAAACTGATAAGAGACTGATGGACGCAGACCAGTCACGTGAGCATGTGCCTGAGTACCTGGTACCGTTGTGTGAAACGTATGATCGTGCCACACTTCTGTAAAACGAACCGAATTAGGTACACATTAAACGACCGTTTGGAACATCGCCATTACGTTTTGCTCCTCGTCTATGTAGCATACAAAATTAATAAAATCAGGTATTCATTATACAATCTTTACCGCAGTCAGGATCATGCCAGTTAACTTTCGTAGCTTTTATTTAATTTTCAATCAACAGAGTGGCTTCAAAATTACCAGTATCAGTTTTATACTCGATGATGTACTGGGTGATCGGGCTGTTGCCATCCTGGCTGGTGGTCCAGCTGATATTGATGTATCTGCTTCCTTTATCGATCACGTGAAGGTTCCGCGGGAAATCTGGCGGCTCTGTAAGTCCACCGTGAAACAAAATTGCTTCTGTTAGCTGTGACCGTTTTCACGATCGACGTCACTCGCGCCTATTGTGCCATTGTTACGCGAAGCGTCCGACCGAGCCGTATTTCATTTCGCGGCTTGGCTACGCGCGATTATCTCGTCCGTCGCCGGTGCACTTGTGCGAAAACGCATTAAATTAAACGGACGAGCCGTCGTCCGCCTGCTATACATTACGATAATTGCGAGTAGCACGACGGCGGGTATTATATGCAAATACCAAGAATCCGGAAACGTTATCGAAATTGTTTCGTCACAACGAGTCGATGCATTATGCCGATAACGTCGTTACCGGGGGATTATCGTCCACGCGAAGAATGGCCTCTAAATCTCTGTCTGCCCAGAGGACACCCCCCTTTCGCCCCTTGCTTGCTATTTTACCTAGACTGCTTGTGATTTACTCTAGTCATCAGTACCGCCTTTGTCATCGGGCCCCGCAATCTTATAAATTATTTCTACATTTTATAAAAAATAAAAGCACAACTATAACTATAGCATTTAGGCTTTTAACATAGAACACTATAGTCGACTCAAGTTAAGAATTATACTATTGATAGAATTGAGATGAAGAATATAGGTTCTCAAGCTACAGTAGCGAACAAAAATTTAGGACGTCAGGACAATGTAAAATTTATTTTATGGTTCGCAGATATTGTTTTTATCTATTCATTTTTAATGTCATTATGGTAGAACACTATAATATATTGATTAGTATAGAATACAAATTTTATTTATACTTATGTTAAGTTTATTTATATTTATATGTTATTATAAGTACTATTTTATTTATACTTATATAAGTTATTTCTTATTAATTAATTAACTTATTTTCTTAGATCCTTTGTATACTGTTTTATTAATACTCAATCATTGACTCGCTACTCTAACCTATCGTTAAAGTCTGAAACTTCTTAATTATATTAGAACAGGTATAGTAGGACCTGCAGTTGCTATCTACCCTACGCGGAAACCGAGGACGTTGTTAATGATTCGCCTCCAAGGCGAGATCCAACCGATTGTCCGGTGAAATACGATTTCCGGGCTCGAGGCCTCGCCATCTTACCTTGTATGTACAGGTGAATCGTCATCTCGTCACGGCCGTAAGCGTTCGAGGCTATGCAGAAGTATCTCCCGCTGTCCTCTCGGCTGGTGCTCATGAACTCGAGCGTGCTCACGCTCCCGTCGGTGGTGTTCTCCTCCTTCAGGGTGTACCGATAGTCTGACAGTTTCTGTTCCAGGTGAGCGCCAGCCTTTTTCCAGAGTATCTTCAACGGGTGATCGCCTTTCGCCTCGCATCGCAGCGACGCGCTCGAGCCAAGCCTCGCTGTCTGGTTACGATGTTTCTCCACGAAGTGGGCGGGCACTGGGTGGTATTATCGGGAACAACAATAACCAACTTTCAGCTGACGAAGCCTCGCTTCAAAATTGCAAAACTTTCCCCGGGCTCAACTATTTTTATTTCAACTCTCGCAAGAGCGATATATTGGATCGACTTTAATCCGAGCCTGCAGTATCAACCGGAAGCTTCGAATCACTTTTATATAGTTTATATCCGTGTATATATATTAATATCGCAGACGCTAATAATAGTTTCGCTCGCGGTATCAGCCGGAACTTTGGAATCACTTTTCTGTTCGTACCTGCAGCGAATAATATTAGTGTTGCAGATATTGATGATAGCTCAGGATACTTGTGAAAACTTTTTCATCCTAGTTTTTGCTCTCAGGAACGTTGCGTATCGTAGAATATTAAGTGACTCGAAAATTTTAGTTGGAAGTGTATTTCCAACTATCGTTATCGTCCAACGTTCATTAATATCGTTCAACAATCATCAACATCATCCAACATTTGTAGCTTTTCAAGAAAGTGTTACGTATCATAGAATACCCAGCGATTCGAAACTTTCGGTTGGAAGTGTATTTCCAGTAATCATCATCATCCAACATTCATCATCATCCATCGACAATGCCACCCAACAATCATCAACATCATTCAACGTTCATCAACATCACTCAACATTCGTCAACATTATCCAACATTCATAGCTTATCAAAAAAAGCTGTAGATTCCCAGTGACCCTATTAATTTACTACAGTGACCTCCTCATTTAGTACACAGCAGGTTGATCAGTCATTCAACCTCTTCTGCCATTATTATTATTCAAAGTACCTTTACCATTTACTTAACAAAAGATGGCGCTTTACCATTCACAGTAAGATGCACAACTTTGCTGAGGCCAGCGCCGATCCCGTTCACAGCCTCGCACAAATAGAAGCCCTCGTGGTCCTCCTGCACCCTGCCGAACACCAGGGACCCGTTCGAGTGTATCCTCAGGTCCTGCGCGTGCTCGTGCGTGACGATGTCGCGATAATTGCCAGGCTTCTTGCCGCTTGCCCGCCGCCATGACACCGCCGGCGGCGGGAACCCGTCCGCGTGGCAGTGTAGCACCAGCCGGGACATACCCTCGGAGGCGCGGACATCTTGGGGCTCCATCACCCAACGGGGTGGCACTATTTCCCGGCACAACACACACAGGTCTCGTTAGTTAGCCGTCGTTACGACAGGCGGCTTTCGCGCACCGTCGACGGCCGTGGCATCTGAAATTTCATCGTCCTCCCTGCCCATTTTACTTGCAGATCTCGTCGGCTTTTAATGGAAAGCCTGACAAACCCCTTTCTTCCTTTTTTTGCCGCAGCAATTATCGCGGTCGGGCTTGTTAGTCCGTTGTATTTCGAGGGAAGAGGCAAGGTTTGGATGAAAGCCATGAATCTCGATTCGGTTGATAGTTTTGGCGGGACGTTGGGGTGCAAGGGAGTGGGGAGGAGTGGTTGAAGACATCAGTGTGAGAACTGGTCGATTTTATTGGTTAGGTCTCTGGTTTATTAACACCAGAACTGCCGACGATTAGGGTATACTTATTGCACACAAAGAAATCAAATTGAAATCTTTTCCCAAAAAAAAAGATACGTAAAATAAGGAAAACAAATTTTAGCAATCGTAATAAAAATCATAGTAAATTTTCAAATGTATAGACTCCATGGTAGGTTTACCACGTTTTTATGAAAAATTACAAGCTGGGTCATTTTAACCCCCTTGGTAGTTCTAGCGTTAAAATACGTTTTACTAAGGGCAAAGAGAATGCAGTAATGTAATCCCAAAGAAGTTAATAGGAGATATGACGTGAGTGAAACTTGGAAGATAGGTCCTGAAGCTTTAGGTTTTGTATAAATGTTTGGAGGAATGTCTAGTTTCTAGGAAAGCTAATGCTTTTATGTTTCTTAAGAGGTAGTCATTTTTTTAAATGACCAATTTCTTACTTTCTTTCTCTTTCGGTTTCCGGAGGAAGGTGGAACATTTCAGATGCCACTGCGCTCATATCTAAGCTTATTGCGCCGAGGCAAGAGCAAACTTCTCGAATTGGCCTACTGCAACTTCCTACTTCAGCGCAAAGTGAAACAAAACACGTAATTTGAGGGTGCGCGCGCGGTCGACCGAGGGAGAAAAGAAAAAGTATCCACGAGCGAGGTTTCCGGCTGGTTCTATGGATCGTATCGATCGTCAGCCCTGCATGAAACGTACAATGCTTTCCCTCTGTCGATCGCGATAATAATACACAGGCATAAGGGGGGAGGGGAAGATCAGAAGTGAAGGTAGACGCGATATTTTTGTACCTGACAGCAAGGCAAATTTTTTAGGCCATCTCATAAATACAAAATTCTATTCTTCGTCACAAATAATCAAAAGATTGTCCACTTTTCTGTACAATCGTTTTTCATTCATTTATAAAATAAAGAGAAAGATACACTTTTGTATATTTTGGTACTTGTTCTCAGGTACAGATCTGATAAAGTGAAAGAGAGGTGAATGGCGGTTAGAAAGTGCTCGTGGTAGGAACGAAGAGGTGCAAAATATAGTCGACATTTTCCTGGGTGCCTTGTGACAGAACAGATTTAAATAACGGTGCTGCGGTGAACATCGTAGGGGGGGGGCAGTGGGGGAAGGGGCCACACACTGAAGTGTAGAGAAGGAAATAGAGAAAGAGCAATATGCAGATCAGTGCTGTGCGGACATTTTGACTCAAGAACAATGCGGTGATTGTGCGTTTGCGTACATACACGTGAGGGGACTGCGAGGCCCTTTGTACCTCTGCTCAAATATTTGCGCCGGTCAATTAGTTTCAGTGCTCGAATCACTAAAAGGGGGAGAAAGACAGAGCACACGTACAGTGGCGAATAATTCGTGGCTCTTCATAGATTATATAAGTACAGTAGCGGACAAAAATTGAAGACCAGAGAGTCGACGAAAATAAAGTAATTGATGTATGAGAAATAGTAGAGTAAACAAATTTTGTATTCTGCGTTAACCAATAAGTACTATATTACCTTATTAACCCTTTGCATTCGAAAGGTGACTATCCACCTTAAAAAATTTCCAAGTACAAACTATTGAAATTGAACAATACTGAAATTTATTTAATTTAGATAAATAATCTTGAAACTTTTAAACAAGACTATTTTTCAACTATTCAGAAATTGTGGAAAATGATATTATTTGACTACCGAGAATTGCTTGTCTAGTGTAAAGGGTTAACAATAAAAATGAATGTGCAGATAATTTTTGTAAATCATATATTGTTTTCTCGTCTTAAACTTATGTCCCCTACTGTACATCGCGTTGCTTTGTACACTCCCGTCCATAAGTTATCGGGCACTTGTCAATTTTAAACACAGTACCCATCATTTTTCGCCCTGGATACAACTTAATCTTTTCTACAACTCAAGTAATTATTCAGCTTCATTTTGTGACCCTGACATAAACACCTTTTTACTCCAACTTCCACGATTCATGAACGAGAGTGTATTTCCGTTCGACACGTGGAGAAAGCGAGGCTAGTTCACTCGGTTTATAAATTAACCGGAACTCTCTGAGGAAGTGTCTGGTAGCCGTTCGAATCAATTATTTGCCACTTAACACGTTGGGATTTATACGTGGCCGGTGGTCGATTAAGTGGAAACGGTGTTGGGAGCGGTTTCCGGTGGAAACAATAAGGCTGGTGCCGCGCGACAGGAATTGGTGCCAAGTGCTTCATAATCGACTTGAAACGAAATAACCTTCTATATAGGAAAACCGGGGTGAGAAGAGGGGAGGGGGGGGCGAAACGAAACGGAAACTGAAGAAAGTGGGAAGAGAACAGAACAGAACAGAGTGGTGTCGGTGCATATATGCGTGTGCTTGATCAGGTGAACGAGCCGAGAGTCGGCGTTCCAAAGTTGTAGTTCGAGGCTGCTGCTGCTGCTGTTGCTGCTGCTGCTTGGTACTCGTACAAATTCAAGATGAAGTGGTGCTACGGCCAAGCCGAATTTCGCAAAAGTGGCTGGTGCCCTTTCATGCAGAATCCCTTTCCTTCGGAGAGTACCGCGATCGCTGTTTCCGTGTCGTCGAACCTCGAGACGGTACACCACCGTTCAAAAGCAGGGAAGAACCTTTTGTGCTGCTGTTTACGCGTTGCTTCTCTCGGCGGGTGAAAATGTTAACATTGAATGGAACGAAATTGGTAGAACGTGGATGTGAACTTTAAATATTGTAATTCTGGATAATTTATCTGAATTGGTATAAATTTAATCAATTTTCTAGGACTTCATTAGGGGTCAAAACGTGGAATAATTGTGAATATCAATGGATAGGACAAAAGTTTTACGACCAAAGCGGTAGTTTGCGCGGTAGTGTACCTGTACATTCGTTTGTGTTTGCAAAGCTGCACTTACAATTGTTCATCCTTTCGTCGTTCGAGGTTCTCACGGTTTCACGTTTTTTGCTACCAAAATCTTTTTTTCAAAAATATATAAGAATTGAAAAAAGCATTCATACATTTCGACAAAATATTGTTTTACTTTTACTAAAAATATTTTCTTCGATTGTACCTCAGGTGAGACTAGATCTATACTTTAATATTAATAACAATATGGGCAGAGTTAATGAAGATCCTTAATGACCCATAATAATTCAGTAATTTTAGATATCAGTATTTCAACGTGATCCTTGTATAAAAGTGGGCGTTGTAAATTGGATTGAACGCGAGGTGAAACTAGATCTACACTTTAATATTAATAATAATATGTTAACAAAGATCCTTAATGACCTGCAATAATCCAGTAATTTTAAATATCAGTATTTTAACGTGGTCGTTATGTAAAGGTGGGTGTTGCAAATTGAAATTTACCCGACGTGAAATTAGATCTACACTTTAATATTAATAACAATATTAATAACAATATGGGCAGTATTAACAAAGGTCCTTAATGACCCGTTATTATTCAGTAATTCTAGATATCAGTATTTTAACGTGATCCTTGTATAAAAATGGGTGTTGCAAATTTGATTAAACTCGAGGTGAAACTAGATCTATACTTTAATATTAATAACAATAAGATCCTGAATGATCCATAATAATTCAGCAATTTTAGATATCAGTATTTCAACGTGATCCTTGTATAAAAATGGGTGTTGCAAATTGGATTAAACGCGAAGTGAAACTAGATCTACACTTTAATATTAATAATAATATGTTAACAAAGATCCTTAACGACCTGCAATAATTCAATAATTTTAGATATCAGTATTTTAACGTGATCCTTGTATAAAAATGGGCGTTGTAAATTGGATTAAACGCGAAGTGAAACTAGATCCACACTTTAATATTAATAATAATATGTTAACAAAGATCCTTAACGATTTGCAATAATTCAATAATTTTAGGTATCAGCATTTAAACGTGATCCTTGTATAAAAATGGGCGTTGCAAATTTGTTAAGTTAAGGTTTATGTCGTATGAACACTTTTTCTCAATTTCAGGATTGCTTACAGTGTCAGGATCGCGGTATCTCATGCAGTTTGAAGACGGGGAGAGGTGCGATTTCAGAGATGGTGCGTCAGTGAGATACACAGCTAGACAAAGTACCGAGTGACCGTGATTAATAACGCTATCATATTGTGCGGTGCTGAAGTGCGTTGGTGCGTCGCGTTGCTGTTGCTGGGCGTTTGCTGCTGCGGCTGCTGCTGCTGCGTTACATTTTGCAACTTTTGTCCCTGGGTACAGGAGCTGCGTATCGTTTTAGACCAATTCAGAGCGACTACCATTGAAACGTATCACTTTTCGAAGACAAACATTCGATCACGAACGTTTAACCACCCTTATTCAGTACAGTGTAATAGTGTGTTCATGTTTGGTATAGTATCGACATCGACCTGTACGAAGTAACCGATGATAAAGTAGGTTTGCACAATTATGCCGTTTGTAAGAGATTTATAAAACAGAAATCAGAATAATTAGGTGATAGTACACACAATATGTGAAAATTAAAAAAGATTGCTACCTTGCAGTGAGCAATAAATATTTTTGTTACCAATAACACGGTCACCCTTTATTTTTCACTTAATGAACAATTTATGAACAGACAATTTTAACGTTAATTAACTATTGAAATTCTAATCTTCACCGTGTACACAGTGTATGGTAATTTTGGTAATTTTTACGTTTCATTATTTTAATTGCAAACTAATTAAAAATCGTTCTTTGTTCCGTTAATTTGTATCAGACGTAAGGTAAGAATCTAAACTTCGTTAAATGTTTGTTTAAAATGGATTTTATTACAGTTTAAAGAATAGCAGGGCGAAATTGTGCACACCTACCTTGTTTCATGACGTATACCGATTGAAAGGAAGAACAGGTTTTCTCCTCTGAAGTTGACACAGACTCCAGGACCGTTTCCGGTTTAAGATACCGATGAATTTATCGTTGACAAGGGAGGGTGAGTGGCCCTAGCTGATACGTTCCCATGCTACTTCGAATTCGCGGTTGCAATGGCTGCTGCGGCTGCTGCGGCTGCGTTTACACGTGATTACACAATACAAACGATAACAGTAATAATATAGAATGTAAATATGCGCGGGCTGACTCGTCGGAACGTTTAATTGCCTCCAGTGGGCCGTTAACGATACGGAAAAATATTGTATATTACACGGAGCTGTGATTTTTCGCGAGAACGAATGAGGCGTGAAAATAATCCGCAATAATGGAAATAAAAACTATGGTCTGTAACAAATTATGATGTGCAAACAATCTGTAAACAAAGAGAAAAAAATCTGTATTATATTTTTTGTTATATAATAATCCTAAACAATAATAAAATCAGTTTCATATGCAAATCTGTTCGTTCTAAATGCTCGTTATGAACATTTAGCCAATTATTGGAGAATCTTAGTTAATCCCAAATAATAATAAAATTAGCTTAATTTCCAAACGTGTTCGTTCTAAATGCTCGTTATAAACATTTCACCAATCATTGCACAACATTGTTTACCAAACAAAAATAATTTCCTTCCCTTCATAAAACAACAATTAAATTGTCGATAATTACAGTAGCGGACAAAAGTTTAAGGCCAAAGGGTCAAAGAAAATAAATAAATAGATTAATAAGAAATAACAGTATAAATAAAATTTGTATTCTATGTTAATCAACAAATAGTGTTCTAACATAATGACAATAAAAGTGAATAGATAAACAATATTTGCAAACTATTAAAGTTATCTTTCACATTATCCAGTCGTCTTAAACTTTTGCCCCTTACTGTCCCATCAAAACTGACACGTTACATTATTTCCCAGCTTTATCCCCAAAATTCCTCCGCGACCCAAATCAAAAACCGTCGCCTCAAAGGGCCATCGAACGAGCCAGCCGGTGCACGGAGAAGATAATATCGGCAAGATAAAGACAATGATACAAGTGGTGCGCTGCCAGGTGCAATAAAAAACGAACATAAAGGTGTGGTGACGGTGAGTGAACTGTACTGAAGTGTAAGAAGAAGAAGAAGAAGAAGAACATGAACAAGAACAAAGAGACAGAGTGGTCGGGCCGTTGCTTCGGCCTGCTCTCCCGGTCTACTTTACCACGAACGATCAACTCAGCAGTCCATAGGACCTCGGCAACCGAGTTGCGCGCCATGCAAGTATAGTTGCCGGTATGCGCGGCGCTCACGCGCTCGATAACTATGGTACTGGAATGGGCGTCAATGTTGGTCACGCGCAGCCCTGCGGGTGTCTGCGTGTGCCTGGGACCGGAAATGCCGGTGTTCCCGAATCCTGTTGTGCTCGGGCCGGCGATCGGCTCGCCGTCCTTGGACCAGGCGATCGTGAACGGCGGATCGCCCTTCTCGACCATGCAAGTTACCTGAGCGCGCACGCCCTCCGAGAGGTCCTTGTTAAAGCTAAAGGGGGCTATCGTGGGTGGAACTGCACAAAAAAAAAGATTCAACCGGTAAGCGTACAGGTAAAACGATGTGCTTGTGTATACGCGTGCGTGTGCGATGATCTGCTTTGTTACGCCTCGTTTCTGTGGATGGGATCCAAGCGGTATCCGGGACGTCCGCTTTCTTGTTGACACGTTATGCTTCATCCTTCTGAACGATCGATGAGCGTTTTCATGGCCTCGAAAATGTTTAGCGTTGAACGTTTTAGAGCAGAGCTGCCGGGGTAGGGTAGTTTGACGAGTCAAGTAATGTTGCTTGCGATGTGTCGGACATACAGTAGCGGACAAAAGTTTATGGCGAGAAGATAATGTAGAACACAGTTTTGTGATCTGAAAATATTGTTTGTGCATTCATTGTTATCGTTGATATGGTAGAACGGTATTTATTGATTAGCACAGAATGCAAATTTTGTTTATCATGCTATTCTTTCTGAATTAGCTAATTTAACCTCGTCGACTCTTTGGTCTTAAACTTTTGCCCGCTACTGTACCTACCACTCTAAATACGTGTGTACGTAACAGATTCGTCAGTGTTTGTCGGATGTTCCTGAGCTGTGATCGACTGACACAATTGATTTATTACCGCCATCATTTTCTGATAGTTGCCCCAACATCGTTTTAAATGAAACTGGGGAGAGTTCAAGTGTCCAGACATGAGCTACGAATGAAAGACTTGAAACGAACGCAGTAACCAAGTATGGCTATTGGGTCGCAGCAGTTGTGCAGCTCTGCTTTAGAGATTCGACGTTTAGAGATTTATCACAATAGACGGCTGGGCGGAGATCGTGATGCAGCTAGAAGCTGTAGGGACGGGGAAACGTGGTTTTTTCTCTCCGTGTGTTGGGTAGTTGTTTGCATGGAGGGTCGGTCGCCTCGAGAATCGATCGTGTTCGAGGGTTCGGAAGCTTATCGGGCTGGCTTGTCTCGGAAACGTCACCCTCCGAGCTAGCTGCGTCACGAGGTTCAGGATTATCTCGCAGAGGGTACCTTCTGCGATCCGGGCCACAATGTACTAATCAAATTCCTCCCTCATTAGCGGCCCCCGTACGTGTTACAAGGCGAACGAACGGGATTTGTCTGTTGGTAATCCGGTTTAGGACGCGGTTAAGCAAATGTCCTCCGGCGTGGATAGCAGGCAGGACATCCTGTCTTCTCGCGGATCGACTTGTCCGCCGTGTAGAACCGATGTCCTTTGAAGGATTACTCTCCTTTCTAAGTTCATTAACCTTATCGAAGCGGGCGAATCTATCGTTCACTGGTATCGACTGCACGCGCATTACGGCGCGCGTAATGGACGCCTGGCCGGGATAATGCGATAACATCAACGCTGCTTATCAACTCGGCCGCGCGTCATTACGCGTACGCCATTATATATATGGGATCGTATTAATATTGACGAAGTCACGTGGGGGCGTTTCGACGCGCGGTTATCGCGCGAATCATTGGTGGTCCGTTAATGAAATAAAGCAGCTATTTATGTTAGTTAACGGCATTAAAAGGCCAGCGATCATTTATGGTCCGGTGATCCCGTGGGATGACGTCCGTGGGTTAATCGGAACTGAGAGACCAATAAACTTTCTTCTAGAAAGGGAAACCTGGTTTTTAAATGTTTAACTGGTATAAGATAGTTTCGTTGGGTCGCACGATTTCAGAAGTGGGTAAAACTTGAGTTAAGCGACTTATTAGAAGTTTTAAAGAACAGTAGCACAATAATATTATGCACGATGGTAAAATCACGTTTTTCAAACCTAATTCTGAACTTATTATCTAGTAATTTTTCCGATAGGTGTCCCATTTCATGCCTCCTAAAGACTTAAAGAGAACGTCCTAAGCTCTGACGTTGGGTCAATTGCCTGGCCGGGTTGCCGTCTTACAGGCGTTTTCTTTTACCGAAAAATAAACTGTTTATAATTCGAAAACCAAACAACGTTCACAATTTTTACATATAAACATTTTTCATTGTTCTGATATACAGAATCGACAGTTTAAAAATGTTTCGCAATATTTCAATGCATCACATTGAATACAGCGTTGAGAGAGTGGTGAGTTGATACTAAAGAGTGCAATAAAAGAATGATATTTGATAAATTATGTGAGTTACTGATATTAACTGGTGCCTTTAAACCCTGGAATTACCGTAAGACGAGGGGATAGTATTCTCCCTACTAGATCCTCCCTTTTCTCGAATATTTCACCGACTACAGGCGACTCTTTAACCGCTAGGTCTCGTCGTGGCATGGAAACCGGACGTAATGCCGCAAAACGACAATAATAACTCGCACAGTTCGCCTCAGCCAGAGAGATACACGTATGGAGCCGGGATATCCAGTGCCCTGGAGGTATTAGAACAGAATGTGGCGGTTGTTTGAGAATAATTGAGATACTGTACTGCGGATGTGGTGGTAGATGAAGCAACGTTACATGAGTAATGCCCAAAGAGTGCCACCGGTATGGGGGAATACTCGTGACGTGTACTCATCTACGTTTTCTATATCCATCTGTATTTTCGGCTCTGTTTGTGTATATGCTTGTACATGTGTGTGTATGTGTGTGTGTGTGGAGGTAGATATCAACCGAGTTACGCGCAGTGAGACAGTTCGATAAACGAACAAACAAAACGAATTCGTATGTGTTTGACGATAAACAAGGCTGACGTTGCTCGCAGCGAAAGGGAGCCACGGTTTTGTGTGACGAGTCCTCTGTACCTTGCACGCTCTAATAATTAAAAAAAGGAGGAATAATCCTGCTGGCTTTGGTCCTTTCGGGGAAAAAAACGCTTGCGTGCGAGCTGTATATTCTGTTGGAACGATGTGACGGCGTTTCTGAAACGGAATGCGATATCATAGTCGCGAAAGTTTCAGGTTTTCCACTTGTGTTTTTGGAGGGAAAAAGGTTGATCAAACTTAAAAAAAATAAATACTACACAAACGTTCGCTTAGATGGACGTTTACCTCTTGAGGGATACCTGTACATATTTGTACTACTAAATTCTAATGTTTATGAATTTGGTGTTAAAAATTATAGAGAAATGTATTGTTTAATTTTCCTTACTGAATATCATAAAATTGTATGAAAGATGACGTTATATTCATCTTCGATATTTAAATTCCTTCAACTAAAATATTTTGCATAATTTATGGCATTACCTAATTAAATGCATTCCACAACACCTATGAATACAATAACGGAAAGTAAATTAAAAAAATTTCTATTTACTTTAACCTTAACGAATTCCTCCGTCAAGAGGTTCGTCACATCAAACGTCCATCCACTCTGAAATAAATATCAATTACAAAACTGTAATATAACATTCACCGCCTCTGGGTTAGACGCAGTCAGACTCTTAATAATAAACTCCGTCCAAAAAAAAAAAAGAAAACCAGTGAAGAAAGGAAAAGTTCAGACGATCATTCATTGTGACAGCCTATGCACGCGTGTGTACACGGCGTCGCGTGCACACAGGCGCATCGCGACGCGCGTAACCAGAGACGCTGTTTCGGTTCGCCGCTAGTCGACACGTTAAAATCACCCTTAGGCCGTTCGTTTCGTACGTCGGCCAAGAGTTTCGTTCGTTCCGCTTGCACTGATTTGTTCGTCTACGGGGGGTTGGTAACCGTGGCTGTGGCGGTGGTGGTGGTTTTTAATGCCGACAGACGACGAAAAACGAGGAAAAGCTCCGGCTGCGGCCGCGAGCGAGAGGAAAACGACGCGCGTGTGTGCCACGCGCGAACGAGCATGGAAAAGAGCGACGCAAGGTGGGGGAGAGAGAAAAAAAGGGGTAGTCCTCGCCGGGGGAGGGGATGAAGAGTGGCAACGATTGATCTCGCACGCTTTACACAGGGAGTTTCCAACCGGTCGAGAGGTCCTGCTGTCGAGTGCCGCGTGACGATTAATATCGACGACGCCTGGCTTCGATTTTCCCTTCGTTTTTTCTCCTGGCCACCGTTTCACGGCCGTGCGTTCCCCCCTCTCGTCACGGAATTCATCCTGGCGAGGACAGGGGGTGAAAGAGAAGGGGAACACGGGCGAAAGAAAATAGAGCATGAAATCACGGGTCACCATCGTTGCGTCGCGACATGTACGTCGGCTGTTCTCAATTGTCAGGACGGGGGTGGGGGGCAGGCTGAATCGGGAGACGAATGAAAATTTCTTAACCCGAGTTTTCGAAATTGGGGGTTGGGAACAGAAGACGATCGCAGCTGAAACTGGTGTGACCGTAGAGATAGAGAGATAGAGAGAAAGAGAAAAGAGAGCGTGGTTTATAAGGGGGTAGTGGGGGGAGGGGTGAATGGTTCGCAGGGTTGCTGAAAAGTTGTCGGCTAACGAGCGGAAAACGCTCAGAGCCGCGTTCCTCGAACTTTTCATTCAGCGGTGATTGTACGCGCTCTCGATGCTGTTTTTGTGATTACCGTGATGGAATTTCGATGTTCAACCCTATCCTCACTATCTGGATATCGTGGTGGATTTTTGTAGACCTGTACTGTCACTCATAGGTGTAATTACTCAACTAAATTTTTGGGTGACAAATTTAAGGAAAGGAACCATTACTTTCCGCTGTAAATATGCGCATATAGTAATATATCTACAGGGTGTTCGTACGAAGCTGGGAGAAAATTGCAGGGGTAACTCTATGCAATATTCTAAGACGAAAATCAAGAGTAACAATTTTTTGTTTGACGCTTCGTTTATTAGTTATAAGCAATTAAAGAAACCGTGTTACCCTTTTGCCTGCTCTCAGGCGTAAAGTAGCCCGGTTATTTTAAATTGCTTATAACTAATAAACAAAGCGTCAAACAAAAAATTGTTACTCTTGATTTTCGTCTTAGAATGTTGCATAGAGTTACCCCTGCAATTTTCTCCCAGTTTCGTCCGAACACCCTGTATATAGCAATATAGTGCACGTATATTGAAATACCTATATATCGATATATCATATTTGCTTTATACTAACATACAATTATTCACTTATGAGCAGCAGTTAAACGTCCAGAATATTTGGCATTTCCTTCAAAATGCTCGAAACTTAGCATAAACTTTTCCAACTGACTGTATCCACATTCCAAACCACCGTAATCACTCAGCATCGACGCGTCTCCAAGGGGTATATCTGGGTGTAATCTGATTTATACGAGATGAAGAAAATTCGTCAGACAGTTTGGATAAGTTTTCGAAGGGGATGGGGGTTGAGTGCCGATCCCTGCGTACCGTGGACCAATAGGGACGCCGTGCGAGACGTCTCGGCGGCGTCGTTGCTCGCGACGCACGTATAGTTGCCGTTATGCGCCGTGGTCGCGCTCTGTATCATCAACGTGAGATCGTATTCGCCGATATGATGGGTGGTTGTCTCCGTGGAGTTCAACGGCCTGCCGTCCTTCAGCCAGCTGATCTTCAACGGTGAATCGCCCTCGCTGACCACGCAGACCACGTGCACCCGCGCGCCTTCTTGTATATTGGCAGGAAAGCTAAACGGATCGATTTTAGGCGGTACTGAAAATTACAGGAGATCACGACACATTTTTACTTCATCACGGTGCGGAAAACGGGCAACCCGCTCGTCTACATGGTAGCACATATGTAGGTCTCGTCGTGAGACTTACTTCAAGGTTACAGAGGGAGAAGAACCTTTTATTTTTGAAAATTCGCGGATTTTGCGGTTTGATGTCGTATGGTTCTTATTGTTGGGACTTTCTGGTGTAAGCTATGAGGTATTTTGAACGATGTGTTTCAACGTTTAACAAGTGTTTGAGCTGTACAGCTTCACTAGAGATCGTGTGACGTTCTGATAATTTATGAGTTTATTGTGGTGAACAGCAACCTATTTTAATGTTCCAGTTTTGTCAAAGAGAACTTTGTTTCCTGTTGTTAGCAGTGATCGATCAGCAGCAGGATTCGGTTTGATGGTACTTTGAAGAGTAAGTCACTCGATCCCTGATGAAGTTTGGTACGGTAATTGTGAAACATGGATATATTTCCTCTGAAATGCATAACTTGAGCTTGAAAGTCTCAAAAATAAGAACTGTGAATTGAGAAACAGTAATCGCGATTGAAACGAGAATTGGTTATTGTAGTTGACATTAGGCTTCGATTGGTGGATTCTTTCTTTTGAAATTTTCTGAACCATAGAATCAATCGTACGTTTTGTCTCGTCAGCGTTGTTCTTTAAATCCATTGTTTAAACAACGCACAGCTGTAACGCGAGACTGATTATACAAACGGTTTCACAATCGTTTTTGGGTATTCTGCGTTCACATCTCTCTAAAATGGTACACGACACGTTTTGTGTGCCCTACCTGTGGAAACGGCTTAGCGTGATCGCTGCGGAAAAATTGTCGATCTGAAAAATCGTTATTAATTCAAGAAAAGAGTATTACACCCTTTTCGATTCGTTGCTACAACTGGATATGAATAAATTGGTTAGACAGCAGTTGTATAATTGATATCACGATGAAATTGCTACGGCTTTAATTGAAACAACAGCGTTGTTAAGAACTGATAAGGGCGAATCGATTACTGCAGGAACAGGGTATCGATTACTGCATGAATTTTATTACCATGGTGATTTCCAAAAAAAAAAATATACTAATTTCTGAAAAAAAACGCACCAACAATGGAGATTGTATGTCCTGGGAAAAACGAGCCGGATAGAATTTCCTTCCATGCAATTTCAATTTGCAAGCATCGCGACGAAGCCGTTTAATTCCGTGCATCGATCGAAAACAGACAAGGTTCAATATACAAATGCACCACTGACCTCAACTACGAGTGTAATTCAGTCGAGAACCTATCCGACAATGATTTTTCTAAACGATAATACAAAGTTAACCCCTTGAGGAATATACGCATGCACGAAGTTGAGAACCACTGTTCGTATTGCAATGGTTTCAAATCTCCCGCCAATTTCAAAATGTTTTATTACAACGAGAGCTACAGTAGCAGACAAAAGTTTAAGATGACAGAACAATGTAAAAGATAATTTTATAGTATGCAAATGTTGTCTGTACATTCATTTTTTATTGTTATTATGCTAGAACACTATTTATTGATTAGCACAGAATGCAAATTTTGTTTATCACGATATTCATTATAAATTAATATATTTGTTTCGTTTGTCCCTTTAGTCTCAAACTTTCGTCCACTACTGTGTATATTTATTGTCGAACAGAGCTACATATTTATAGTCCACCGTCTGTATTGTTATTTAAATACAACAGATACAGATGAAAACGACCAAACGATTAATCAGTTAAAACTTTTGAGCGGGACTGTACACTCGAGTTAATACCTCGACTTCTCTCGATAAAGGCTCAACGTCGTTGCGTTTCTAGGGGGTAAGTTCGCGATTACAAGGGCGGTCGTCAAGGAGGAGGCCTTTCTGAAAATCTCGACAGAGCGGATTAGCGTCGGTGACAGCAGGTACCGGTGACGTGCACGCTGTTATTCCAATTTAAGCGGACGCAATCCCGACAAGAGTAATAGTGAGACAGACTGGCAAAAAATTGAGAGGTGAAGGAACTTTACCTTTCACTTCGATGTGAACCGTCTGCGAGTCGGACCGGCCTTGTTTGTTCTTCGCTGTGCACGTGTATGCACCGTGATCGGTACTCCTGTCGACGTGATGCAGCACCAGAGTGCCGTTCGGGAACACCTCCTGGCGCCTGCTGGTAGGCAACACTTTCCCGTCTGCAAGCATATACCGAACTGTATGCGCTCTTTCAGCCAGATGGAACTAATTTTCTAAGCTAAACAACGCTTTGTGTCATCACAGAAAGGGCACAGGTGAATGTGAGAGAAGGTACTAGTGTTACTATCACTGCTACCTTTCTTTGGGATGTCCTGGTTATTCAAGATTATCATCCTGATTTAGATTCGCTTTGAGTTAAGCGTATAAGCAAGTATACCACTGGTATCGTGATTTTCTGCTTAGGTTAGGTTCAGGTTATATTACGATTTATTGGGGGTTGAGGATAATTTTTAGGTTAGGTCTGGGTTAGGATTAAATTTGATCAGATTGGACACTAACTTTTGTCAGGATTCAATCGGCTGCTTAAGGAATACTTTTTCATTAGGGTTAGCTTAGGACTAAGTTTGGATTAGGTGTATTATTGTCGTCACAAGCTTCGGTTACTCAATGATCAATTTTCCGAACCTTCTTCAAAGGTGATCCTAATTCATCTCCGGACTGTTGACAATCCCAATCGTTGTGTGCTCCACAGTTTTTTGATTAGAGATAATTTTTAAATTAGCTTTGAGTTGGGATTAAATTGGCTGCTCAAGGAATACTTTTTCATTAGGGTTAACCTAGGACTGTGTTTGGATTCGGTTCAGATCAAGTGTACTATTTCTGTCAGAAACTTCAGTTACTCAATAACCAATTTTCCGAATCTCTTTTAAAAGTGATTCTGATTTATTTCCGGGCTGTCATCGATCCCAAACGTGGCGTACTCCATAGTAATAATTAAAACGTCTGTCAATCTTTCCAAACCTCACCTATCCGGAGCATTTACCAGCGCTGTTAAATAAATCCAGCGGTTCCCAACAGTTTCGCGGTGCACGCCCAAAACCGCGAGAACTTCGTCCGCACGCGAGTTTCCCCGGTTGGCCCGTGTGAAGTCGTCAGTTTCGCTTGTAGCCAGGCTTTCAATCCGCTTTCGCGCCAGCCAGCCTCGACTTTGAAAGTGTCACAGAGGGGGGTTGTTGCGCGCGACGTCATGCTACATCGCTTGTAAAAGGGAGAAAGTTACGGGGGCGGCCAGCGTTTGAAAGTTTTCCAGGAGTTCGGTTCATCATTACCGAGAAAGAAACGCTCGAACTTGGTCGTTCGGTATGGCTACGCCAGTTTCACCGGAATAAAACTCTATGCTTCATTCCCGCCCCTCCCACCCTGTCCCTGCCCACCCTGCCCTTCATCCAGCCAGCACCTCTGTGGGCGGTGTAGCTGGCGCACGGAAAAAGTTCATTTAAACCGCTCGAAAAACCGACGGTACTTTCAGTTTCTCTGAAATTTCATTCGTCTTCTTGCCGGGCAGATTTACGAGGGAACGTTGGCCGCGAACGGTAACTTATTTACGGGCTCTTTATGCCTGTCGCGAATATTTCAATTCCCACTTTAATCGTTGCTTTTTCGTGCCGCGGAGAAGTCGAGCAGGGTAACCTAGTAAAAAGGTGAACCATGGTCGAATGTTTCAAGGTATATACACAGAGTGTACCGGAAATTAATTTGCTTTCATAAATTCAGTTTATAGTTTACCATTTACGTATCGAAATAATATGTATGGTGCTGGTGAAAAATTTAGTTCCTTCGTTTATGTCTCAAAAACAAAAGTGGCAGGTATAACTGTTCAGTATTGCAATTCTACATGCAAAAGTAAGTGGAAAATGTTCAATAAAATTTTTTCATACCGTGCCTCGTTTTTAAGATAATCGAATCTGAAGATTCGTGGGGTATGCACACGTTGGTCTGACTGATTTCGTTTTATACTACTTAAATTGTTGTATTCGGTAATCGTAGCTACAAAATAAGGCAAAATGTACAGCTTCTGTGTAATTCTCTCAAGTGGTGCACGAACTGTTATAAAAAACGATCGAACATGCATGCATATTTCACAATTTTTTAACGTTATTTATTTCGAAAACGAAGCATTTTGTGAAAAAATCGTATTTTACATTTTCCACTTCTTTTTTCGGGAAAACTGAGATACACCCTTGGGCAAACGCAAAAGGATTACGGAATGGTCATGGAACAAAGTTATGATCCAAATATATCGGCTTTAAAGTTCACTGACCTTTCTCCCACGTGATGCTCGTAATTGGGAAACCGGCGACCGGACATTTGATGACGGTGGTTTCGCCGGCCACTGCGGCGTAGGTCCCCATCGGTCGTACATGGGGCAAGCCATAAATGTTGAGACGGGCCGAATGGCGAATCTTCGCCATCTGATTCGCCGCTGTGCAACGATACTCCCCTCCGTCCTCCACGTGCACCACGCTGATGTTCACGTGCGATATTACGTCACCGTGCACCGTCACATATTGGCCTATCATAAACCTGCGAACACACCGACAGAGATTTCGCGTTTACGTACGCGTTACGCTCTGGCTGGGAAATTCCTCGTTTCGTATCGCTGGGCGGGAGGAAAAAAAAAAAAATGTCACGTCGACCAGAGGTCCAATTTTACGGGGGCCGTTTGATATAATTTTCATCGTAACCATGATGGATTCTATTTGCAAATAAATGGAGCTTGTTTTTCATCCACGAGCTGACAGAGATATTTAAACTATTTTTGCACCGTGACACGCGAGAGATTCGAGCTGGGCATCGGTCGTTAATTAATTAAGTTCACATCGTGGATGAAGGATTGGAATTGAAAAAATTGTGGAAATAAGAGGGCGATGATTTTTTAAACTGTCCTTTCCCATATTTCTCGCGATTTTATTACCCATCTTTACTCTTCGTAAAAGTTCTCGTACACTGATCGTTTAAAAATTCCACGAACCTTGAAACCCCTTTCAAAATTTTTGAATCGTGCCAACGACATTAACCCCCTTGGGTACAGTTTTATTTGAGGAAAAAAAAAGAAAGGTCAGTTGAAGAACTATATTGGTAGCAATTTTTTTATAATACATTTAATATTTCTTTAACAATGTTTAGTGCCCAATGACTAAAATGTGAAAAACTGATGAAAACATTAAAAGGAAAAATTAAAACTTATGATTACCGTATGTTATATTAATTGACTTGTAAACAAACGGGTTCTTTCCGTATTAATGAATAAGAATAATAAATAATAATTTCCTCCCCTCGTCGGATCATGGAAAATCAAAAGGCAAACCCTTCGTCCCCTCTAACGAAATCATTATCGACTCGATTGCAGCTTAACATCGTAAACCAACCGAGGCGATCCCGAGTGTGCAAAAAGAAAGGGAGGCACAAGGGGATGTATACTATTAATAGGTCGCACTTGGGGCCCCAGTAAAATCTATCATTCGAAATCGAGCGGCTCTAAAAAGTTTAGACCGTGCCCACCGGTTGATTGGTAATTTTCCTCTCAATTGGCTCAGAGAATCGAAGCCCGCAGGGAGGTATCCGTTCCCACGGGAACCGGCGTTATAACGTGGATACTCTGGTCTGATTTTCTGCCGTTCGTAATAGCCGCGGCTTAATAACCGAAAATAATTGTGTACACACCATCCATCGATTTTTGACCCTGGGAACAGGGTTTCTTTCCATGGAGGTTAGGTTCATGGCCTTTTTGACACTTGACATCTGCTTTTTGCCACGTGCACTGTTTTTAGATCACGTTGAACTCTTTTCCGTTTAAAATTATAACTAACAAGGGTCAAAATGAGCAATTCGAAATTTTCGATGAAAACTTGGGGAATTTGGAAAGCTACCATGAATTTAGAAATTTACCATGTCTTCCACTGTAATCATTACGGTTCGTTTCCCTCGTGTTACACATTTTTCAAGTATAATTTTCATATTCGTTTCGTCATCAGAAATAAATACAGTAGCGGACGAAAGTTTAAGACGAGAGGAAAATGTAAAATATAAATTTATGATTTGCAAATATTGTTTATCTATTCTTTTTTATCGTCATAGTGGTAAAACATTATTTATTGATTAGCATAGAATACAAATTTTATTCATACTATTATATCTTATTAATTAATTAATTAATTTTCTTTGATCCTTTGGTCTTCAACTTCTATTCGCTACTATAAGTATACCCTAACTGTCGATAGTTATAGCGTTAATAATATCGCTATTATTATTACTATTATCAAAAAGAATCGTGGTATCACTGATTTATGGTACTCTTGTACTACTAGATCCACAAATTTTTAATTTCTATAATTCATAAATTATGCCGCTGATTTATGATACTCTTGTACCACCATACTAAATACACATACCTTTAATTTCTATGATTTACGAAACACATTACGTTTCCAATTGTCAGCTATAATAGTTTCTACTACTTAAAAAGGTTCGGTACCATTGCTTCTCAAAATAAACTCAATTCCTTTTAATTTCCCCGTGCACTATATATATATACACTTGTGACCGTTCCAACGCCACAAATTCGTGAAACAAATAATTGTTCAGCCCGACCCTCCGAATTGCCCAGCGTACACACCGCGTTCTCGGTGCACGCGAGCAGAATGAGAGGTGGCCAAGAGGAACGTCCCAGCAGGGAGCTATGTTAATCTTCGTCCAAGCTAGCAAGTGGAAAGTGGTGTTTGTTACCTGTCGTTCTGCGGAAGAGGAAATCCGTCCAGGGTCCAGGAGAAGTGGGGCGTCGGGTTTCCGGTGGCGATGCACTTGAGCGAGACCGAGGGGCCAGGCTGGATCGTCTGCTCGATGAACTTGTACAGAAGCTGCGGCGCCGCGTCTGTGGGGAGCACGCCGCCATTAAAAGCTTGGAAACGCTTCTCGATCGTCGCCGGGGCGGAACGTCGACGGGCAGTTTTTATAATTATGCAAATGGCGCCGCGGTAATGGGCGTTAAAGCGGGTCGAAGGTGAGCAAGGGAGCGGAATAAAATTTTCTTGCCCGCGCCTCGTAAGCGTTTTATTTTCGGAGATAACCACCACGCCACGCCCGAAAACTCGCGCTGCTTGCGACCAGGAATTCGTCGACGTAATTCGTTAGTTGGTTATTTCTGTTCCCGTTTAATTCCGCGTGCCAGTTTCCGTCGCTGGTTGGCTGGGATCGCGCGCAACATTTTTCACGTGTTTTCCGAAAATTCCGTAATCCCCGATCCCGGGGGCGATCCCCTGCCTCTTGAATGAACATTTCGAAATGCGTAATACAGCGGCGGACAAAAGTTTAACCCTTTGCGCTCGAGAGGTGACTGTTAGTCATCAAATGATAGTCTCAAATTTTCAGACTTCAGAAATAGTGATACGTGTAAATTTTAGTATACTACTTAACTAAACTAAGTTAAGTTTAATATAGGCGAATGTTAGTGAACATTCTGAAGTTTTAAATTTTTGAAATTAGTATCATTAGATGACTAACAGTCACCTTTCGAGTGCAAAGGGTTAAGACCGGAAAGGTCTTAACCTTTTTATTAATTTATAAACAAATATTTAAATGAGATGTATAATAATAATAATGAAAGTTCAAGACCAAAGGGTCAAAGAAAATAAATAAATAATTTAATTAGAAATAACAGTATAAATAAAATTTAAAAAATTAAATCGAAGAAAATTAATTAATTAATTAACAAGAAATATCAGTATAAATAAAATTTGTGTTCTGTACTAATTAATAAATAGTGTTCTATCTTAATGACAGTAAAAATGAATAGGTAAAAAATATTTGTCAGCCATAAAATTATGTTTTATATTGTCTTAAACTTTTGACTGTTACTGTATCCCTTGATGCACGTGTATTCACGTTGATAATTTCTTTTGTAAATAACAGATATGCTGTTTTAAAGTATAAAGCATAACAGATTATTGCAATGGAAGCATTTCGTTTGTTAATTTCTCACAATTTTAACTGAAATTTTCCTCTTTTTTCATCAACCATAGATTAAATTACGTTTTTAGCAATATCACATCAAAACGGATTATTTCAATTTCGCCTAGAAAATCGATCGCCGCTGGAATTCGTCCAAAATCCGCAGAGATTTGGAAATAATTCAATGGTGCGTGGATGCAGGCTATAAGCAGGTAAATGCGTGCAGATTACTCGCCAGAATTCCCCGGCCGCGAATCGAGTCCGTTGCATTCGCGAATTAGACACGTCCCTTCCTTATTACGATACGCAACACACCGAACAAAACTTGGTTAATTCTGTTGTTAACTCCGGCAAATTCTATGCCGCATCCTAATGCACCGTAATATCTCTTTCCCACGGTTCTCACTCTAATCAAATGGGCAAAAGCTTGGGACCGAAAAATTCGGTAAAAGTAAATTAATCAACTGATGCTGGTTGAACGCAATTCAGGTTAAACGGCAGTAATTACGGAAATTAGGTTAAATCGCAATTAATGTGAGTGCGATTACGAAAGATACTGTGCATTTCAAAATACAGAGCTGTACAACACAGAATACACTGTTGCTAGTACATTTCAAAGTGTATAAATATCCACTTATACTCTGATACTTATACGTGACTGAACGTTTAATTATAAATTTTCCTAAAAAATTTATAAGATGTAGAAAGTGAAAGATGCAAAATAAATTTACTGTAAAATATGTTAACGAAAACTGATATTAACCACACCTAAACAGTTCTCTAAACCGGTTTCACTATACTACATGATAATAGCGAGGCGTTTCATTCTTCGTTGAGTCATACTACTTGATAATAGCGTGGCGTTTCATTCTTCGTTGAGTCGTACTACTCGATAAAGACAGACGTTTCATTCCTTCGTTGAGTCGTGCTACTCCATAAAGACAGACGTCTTGTTTCCGTTGACTCATACTACTCGATAACAGCGAGGCGTTTCGTGTTTCATTGACTCGCACTACTTGTTTCTCCCTTAAAACTCTTCAATACCTCACAGTTACACCGCGAGAAAACCAGAACTCGGCCCACTCGAGTCGCAAAGTTCAATAACAATACCGTAGAATTCGTATGGGGCTAGCTAACGAGCAGGTAGCTGCGGGCAGAACATCGGCATGGTGCACATGGCCCAGGTGGATCGCGCGGCGCACACAAGGAGGCGGTGCTTACGCGCGTGCATACGTTCCGTGGAAATGATCCTGGCTTGCCGCAAGGCGGAGTATTATGCACGCAACATTTACATGACAAGGCTCCCCGGTATACGCGGGCAGAACTATCGATCTGCGGTTTGACGCCTGAACTCGAGTGCCGCCTAGTGAATTAACCCCAAATTATAGAGCCGACAATAACCGGGCTGGCACGGGGCTGCGCGGCTGTTTGCTCACGGCGTAAATCAGGATACCGTATTGCCGGATGCCACGCCCCGTTTTCAGGCACCCCGAGCATTATTCTGCGTTCGTTGTCATTCAACTTGTGCACCATCGAATGATTATCGAAAAATTCGCCTTGTTAGGATTACCAATTGTTTGGGCGTAACGATGGTCAAAGCAAATTTGTAGCTTTCTAAGGTTGGCTGATTCAACGAACAACTGTTTAAGACTGAAAGTTTAAGACTAAAGGGAATGTAAATTATAAAATTTTTTCCTTCTTGTTTTTTTTTTAGATATTTGCGAGAAATTTGCTTTCGACAGAATATAAAGAAATGTAAGTAAATTCTCGACTTTTAATGAGAGCAACGCTTTGTATGTTCCTCTGTGTATCGTATATTTGCGAAATGATAAAATGAATGAAATCTTTGTGATACGAATTTAATTTTCATTATGGAGGACGGAGATTAAAATCGATTACAATTTTATTAACGTTAGGTTGCAGCTGTTCGGTAGTAATTAATGTAAATGTATATTCCTGGCAGTGCAACGATGTGTTATTAAAATACACGAGTGAAGGGAAAAAGCAAATGAAGTGAAATTGAAGGGATATCGATGGATAAGTGGAATCATAATGGGATAATTAAATTAATTTGAATTCGAATTCAAGTTAAATTCATTTCATACCAATCACAGTGGAATGTTAATCGCAGTGAAAAGAGTTATTGAAAAAAAGAATGCGAGTTTCCTTCGGATTAATGAATTTTTTTCCTTCCTTCGCTTTTTCTATCGGGTGCACCTTTTATGGTGATTGGTTCCGGGATTCTGTTCGAGAGTTTGGCAGCCATTTGCGATTATCGCGAAACGACGAGAAATTCCGAATCGATTTTGGTTGCAGTGCTTCATACGCGTGCACCTTTGACGAGGCTCGAAGTGGATTGTGCCTTCGGTGGTCAGACGCTCGCAGTAGTGCGGGTCGACCATATGGCCGTCGTTATACCGTTGTTAGGAAAGCACGGGATTAATTGTTCTTTCTCCCATCGCGTACGCTTCGTGTTGTAATTATACGTCCGTTCGGGTCACTGAACTCCCCAAACTCGTATCGACCTGTCGAAGTCGAGGCTTTCAACGCATTTTCATTAGCCCCGAAAATTATTTCGTCGACGGTGACCGATAATTTTTCGGATTTCAGCCGGGTTTTATTTCCAAGCTTTTAGCGACGAATTTGTTGATAGGAAACCGGGCTTGTCGCGCAGCAAATTGTGATTTGCGATCCGGTAATTCGACAGGAAGACATTATTTACCGTGCCGTGATTGCCGTGTCCCCTGTAAACGCGCTAAAGCGGTATAAATAAAATGGATGCTTGCCAGTATCGGGATCGACCGGATCCTCTTTCGCGTTCCACGAAAATGACGGGATATTACCCGTGTGAAATCGTCATTCGAATCGTCCCCGAAATTCCTCTTCATTGTTATTTACGGTTAAAAATAAAACACGGCTGCACCGTGGTCAACCCGAATATTGACTTACGCCGCTGCGGGATCCGGCGAAAAATTTAACGCCGGTATTTCGCAAAAATGTTTCGAACAATTTTCGAAGCGGCCTGGAATTTCTCGCGTGGAATCATTTGGCGTGCGGCCAAAATCGACTCGTTTCCTTTTCTTCTAATTCTTTTCCCGGCCGTATGTGCTTTCCATAAACCGTTCTGCTTTCCCCGGTCGAACAAATTGAAAGGGGAGAAGAGGGACAGGGACAGAGATAGAAAAATACAACGGTGGATAGAAGCGTTTTACGTTACGCGAACATGCATACATGGATCTGTTTCCCTCTTTTGAAAGTCGGGTTCGGTATCGTTACAAAAGTTCGCCGCTTTGATTTTTTTTCTCTTTGTTACGCGAGCGGATTAGTCCGTTTTCAATTATTTCCAGTTGCACAAAGCGATACGCATCGAATGACAGAGAAAGAGATAGATAGAGAGAGAGAGAGAGAAAGAGAGAAGAAAAGGGGAAGTTGATTTAGATGACCTTTTTTTTTAAATTTTTGTTCCCTTCAACGCACGGATTACTACTTAGAGGGGCAGTAGTGGTGATCGATGAAAAGGAGGCCGCGCGAACAAAAGGAGCGAACGATGGGGGTGAGGGGAGGGTCTCGTGACTTATCGGCCGGAGGAAAGGGAAAGTTATTAACCGTGGAGAATTGAACGCGTTTTCTAGCCAGGGAAACGAACGCTCAGCGGAATTTCAACTTTTTTTCGACGTTTAAAAATTTCCACCACGCAACGCTCTGACTGAGAAATAGAGTCGGGTCGGGAGATAAACGTACGCCTGTCTTCCCTCTGCCTTCTGTTCTCTTCTTCGTGTTTTAGAACTCCGTTCAATACTCGCGAGAAGCAAGAACGTTCGGCGAATAAAATAAAAGCTTGGTATTTATGTTTCAACAGCTGCAAGTAATTATAAAGTGAAACTTAAAACGTTTCGAATCTATTTCACCCGTTTCCTTGACCGAGGATATTAATTGAGTTGAATTTGTCGAACGTGAAGTAGTTTCGCGGTCCCTATAAAGGATTGTTGGTTCTCCTAAGTTTGCCGTGCTCACGTTTCAAAAATATTTGAAAAATTAGGCGTTAATATCATTCACTTCCTTCCTATTATTCTCAGTGCTACTCTCTGTTATTCTGTTCCCAATCTTGGTTAGAAAATGTATACATAACCCCATCATATTATCTATCGTTTCTCATTATCCCCCTTCCCCGAGCCCCATCCTCCCATTCCTCAATTTTCAAGACATTTTTAGGAACCGTTTATCTTTCACCCCAAAACCAGTCACCCAAACAAGAGATCGGTGCTCGCAGGGGGTGTAGTAAACAAAGACGTCAGCACTCAGCACATCCAGCTGGTGAAAAATGTCTGCCAATGCTTCTTCAGTCTCGTACCGGTGACGTTAAGATGAAAACAGCAGTTTGGGTATGTGCACTTAAGATGGCCGACTGACAGCGCCGTTTAAGGTAATAGATTACGCCACGTGGAAGGCGTTTCAAAGACGTTCCTCCTTGTGTTAGGGACTGAAAACCGTTTATATTTATTGTGGAAATCGGTTTTGGTTTATAGTCATTCGATCTGGGCCTACTAGTAGGTTCCATTTCCCAACCTTTTCCCTTCACCTTCAAATTTTCCACTTCCCTCTCCCAGCTCCCTTTTTTCCGATCCCTTAAAAAGCTCTCGGCATTAGTTCACTGACAGAAGAGAAAACTCAGAATACCAGTAGAGAACAACTAAGAACGACACCCGGGTATTAATAATGTAGAAGAAAAAAGTCGACCATTCGGATTGCCTAAGACGGCAGGAATCGAACCCAGGACCTTTCGTTTACTGGGCAACTGCTTTAACCACTGAGCTATCCAGATCTAACCAGCAACACTTCTTCTCCAAGGTTATTTAATGAACCCGTATCGCGATCTCTGTACGATTCTACAACAGTAAAGTAATCGTAAACGTAGGAGTACCATCTACAGTAGCGGACAAAAATTTAAGACCGAAGGGTCGGAGGAAACAAATAAATTAATTAATTAGAAATAGCACGACAAATAAAATTCATATTCTATGCTAATCAATAAATAGTGTTCCACCATAATGATGATAAAAATATTTGCATACCATAAAACTATGTTTTATAATGTCCTGTCATTTTAAACTTTTGTCCGCAACTGTACAAGAGCCGAGACGATACGTAGCCTTTTGTAATAAGATACGTTGTTGCGGTCGATAACACCTGGTGTACACTCGATCTGGGAAGCAGCGCCATTCGTTCTGATCACGGGTTCGGTTTTTGCGCGGGAATTTCGAACCGTACACCAACACTTTCAGCCAGCTTCCCACCCCTTCGTTGGCCAGCGACGCGTTTCTTTCACCGCGCTAGCTCCCCCACACTCCTGCGACTAAAACAAATGGTATGTATTTATTTCTCGGCACGCCAGCCAGTGGATTTCTGCTTTCTCCATTATGCATCGCCCTCGTTAAGCATTTTTTTTCTCTCCGTTTCGACGCCCCGCTCCTCTCTCGCCTTTTTCTTCGCCACCATCGTTTCCCTCTTCTTCATCCTTTCCCTCGTCCTTTATACGATTTTCCTCGCCTTCTTCCGCTCGTCCGTCCCCGGTTCACGGTCTTACTCGTCCACCCCTCGCCCCTTCCCGCGCCCGGCAAGTCGAGGTTTTTGTCGTGGCTCCCTTCTTCGAACCCTCGGCTCGTTCCGCGCGCGAGAATGGGCGAGATCGAGAGAAACCGACTGAGCAATGAAAAGATTGCGAGGATTAAACGAGGAAAAGTTATGGGAGAGACAGATTGATGGTAAAACGGTGCAGTCAGATGACATGGAGTGCGGAATCGCGTCGCCAAAGAGGGCACGAGCTGCAGGTGAATCTTTAAAGTGAAATGAAACGAGAAGGAATATTGCATTTTGGAAAAAAGTTGGAAGCAACTGATATTAATGAGAATTATTTTGCTCTTCAAACAGAAAATTATTCTACCCGCAAAAATAAGCTAAAAATGTGAAATGAATTTTTTTTTCATATGGCACCTCGTTTTCGAGATTAATAGCTTTGAAGATTTGTGGAATATTTTTGGGAGTGAGTGTACTCGTGTGACGAATTTCATTATGTATTTTTTGTTGCACGTTTGCTTTCTGATTGTGTAAGTTACGTAAAAGATATACTTTTTAACTTGCTGTGCAGCTATAATTAGCAAGTGCAACAAAGGAAGTAGTATACGCCGCAATTTATCAGACGGTATACGCATTGCACAAACCTTCCAATTTCATTATTCGATTAAAAATTCTACTCTACACTTTCGCATTATTTTTTAATGTAGAATCATCTGTTGCACCCCAGTAACCTTACGTTTTAATTAGTTACTCATATCAAGTAGCTTGCGAGTTCCATTTTGTTACCATTGTCCTAGGACATTTCATATGAATCTTTTAGGATTGAAAACAAGAAATTGTGCACTGGTTAGGTCTCGATCAGCGCTTTCCAGCTGACATAGGTCCGTAGTTCCTCGTCACGCATTAACGAGGCAGGGTCGTCTGCATTGGGCAAACTTTCCCGTTAATTAAAAATATTTTAACTCATCCCCTGGTTAACGGGATAAAGTGTCATTGTAATATGCATTTTTATCGCGTTTAACGGACTTACTTCGCGAACGGCCGATAAAAAGCGCGGCAGGCAGGTCGCCAAAGCGGTCGTACGAAAGTTTCGCAATAGAGACCCCCCTCCCACCCCCGTTGGTTAACAGTGGCCCCGGTAATAGCTTTAATTTAGCCTTACTATTTTCTGACGGAACTTTTATAAAACTTCCCGCGGCAGTTCGTAGAGGGTCGGCCGGACCAGGTTACGAGCGCTTAGGTACACTAATCCGTCTGGGTTCGAGCGCTGCGCTTTAAGTACGTCTTCGTGTTGTACGAATTACACGCCGAGAAGGTTACCTGCCGGTGTTGGCCGCGGATTTTCATCGCCTTTAAATATTTAACATTTGATCCCGCTCCAAGGCCTGGTGTTAACGATTCAACCACTCGTTTCTCAATTCATTTGCCTCGTCCACGCACCTTTCGTAAAGGAACCTGATCAAAATTTTACCCTCGCGTAAAATAATCATTACCTCGACGCTATTTGGGTCAACTTCATTTATAATTTTGTAATTTGTTGTTAAACGGGACTAATTTGTTAGGGGAATGATGTATATAATAGAATCTTGCAAGGTTTTTAATAGTGCGTTACTAAGTTTGCTCTAAGAATCAGTAAAATAGTTTAAAGTACAGTAACGGGCAAAAGTTTAAGACGAGTGGATAATGTAGAACACAGTTTTCTGTTGTGCAATTATTGTCTATACATGCAATTTTATTGTTATTACGGTACAATACTATTTATTGATTAGCACAGAATGCAAATTTTGTTTACCATGCAAATTCCTTAAAAAATTTGTTACTTTAATTTCATTAACTGTTTGGTCTTAAACTTTTGTCCGCTACTGTACATTTGGGCGGAAGAAAAGTATTGCATAGAAGATTATGGCACGCGGAAAATGTGGAAAATTTAATGATTTTATCGGGTGATTTCAACAGCTAGAATTTACTTACCTCCTAATCGTAGCTCAGCCGTCGCCTGGACCATTTCGTAGTCATTTTTCGCGAAGCACTGATACATCCCTTTGTCGTCCCTCACCACCGAGGTCACGTGCAACGTGGAACCGTCGCTGCCTGTGATTTTACTCCTACCGGATGCGCCCTCTCTCACGGGAAGACCGTCCTTGGTCCAAAAGATCACCGGGATCGGTTGGCCAGTGACGGAGCAGTGGAATTCCGCGTCTTTGCCCAGGTCGACGGTGACCTGCAACAGTTATCGATTCCGGTAACGTTAGCCATGGCACGTGCCCCAATAAATGTCACTTTTAATATCCCGACTGTCCTTAGAACTTAATATCGTTCGGGGGAAAAGTTGGCCGTGCCACGATTTCGAGGGAATCTGCTGTTACCAAGACAGCAGCTGCGCGATGTTCCCCGGGATGTGAACATCGATTCTAGGTGTATTTATACGTGGTACTTAGCTGAGGAAAGGTTTCGAATAGCTGACTTTTCGATATTGCAAAATCTACGATTTACTCTATAAAATAGGAAAGGTTAAAATTTATACAGCTGTGTCTATAAAATTATTGAGCTCCTCTACTTTTAATTTCCTTAAACTTAGCTGAGGAAAGGTTTCGAATAGCTGATCTTTCAATATTGCGAAATCTACGATTTACTCTATAAAATAGGAAAGGTTAAAATTTATATAGCTGTGTCTATAAAATTATTGAGCTCCTATACTTCTAATTTCCTTAAACTTAGCTAAGTAAAGGTTTCGAATAGCTCATCTTTCAATATTGCAAAATCTACAATTTACTCTATAAAATATAAAAGGTTAAAATTTATACAGCTGTATCTGTGAAATCATTGAGCTCCTCTACGTTTAATTTTCTCAAACTCAGCTGAGGAACGGTTTTTAATAGCTGATCTTTCTATATTGAAAAATCTACGATTTACTCTATAAAATAGAGAAGGTTAAAATTAACGCAAACATGTTTGTAAAATTATTGAGCTCCTCCACTTTTAATTCCTGATACAAATCTTTTACATTTCAGGGTTTCAGTTTAACTTTGTTCTGTTCAAACATTAATCGTAATTACATTCACAAATAATTTTGATGCTGGAAGAATAATTACAGTCATCAAAATTCTTTTGATTAAAATTACAACAACATCGTTTCTGTAATAACCTGGTATAATTGCCGGAGATATTTTTTGATCCCTACAATGCAAATTTACATCTCCTCTCGCTGAACAATTCTGCGTTCTGTTACCCGATGTTATCCGATTCCGTTCATACGATAGCGCGTGATATTCCTATCAGCATGCAAGCGGAACGTGTATTTTGTAATTGCAACGATGTAAGGCAAGGATCGGGTAACGTGGATCGTTGAAATCCGGTATGTGCACGCACACTCGCAAACGATAGCGTGCAGCCAAGCTTTGTTCTCTGCGTTTAGCACGAGGAATCACTATATTAATAACGCCCTCTAATTTCCTTCCCCATTTTGGAAACTTCGACCGAGTATCGATCCACACACAGGCATCCTTTGATCTTTGCCTGGAGCTTGCATCAAAATTATGAAAGATCTGGCCCCGTTTAAAGCGACAGACACAGCTTTGAGATCGTCCCTACGAGCGATGAAGCCAGGAATGAGAACAACAGGGACGAAATTCAGTGAAATTTCAAACCCCTTAGTCCATCCCTTTATAGCTCCAGATTGTACCCTGGTGTAGATTACAGTACCGGCACAATTATGTATTCGCGAACGTATTTGCGAATTCGTATATTCGAATATTTTTATTAACAATAGTACGAGAACGCAATGAAATTGTTACGATTCTGAGAAAATTTGGAGAGTGTCTGGGTGTAGCGATAGATGAACGAGTGAATCGTTTCTAAGTCGTGAAAGAAGAGTGTTTGGACAAAACGATAGGATGTCTAATACTAGACATTTCTTGTATATCTATTTTTAATAGATATATAATTTTATACTAAGGAATAAGATATACATGAAACAAAATTTGTAATCGAGGAAGCAAGAGGGAAATAGATTTGGGTATATTTGTATCGTTCCGCCAATAAAAGTTAGCAAAAATTGTTAGAAATAATATCAATAGAGAAAAATTAATTATACGATAATTATTATTTGTTACGATTACTACCTCTCTTTTCTGTCATCATAAATGTAAAAGAATTGATTACAGTAATCAGACAAATGATACAAAATAAGAAATCTATAAATCATCAACAGTTCTTCAATGTTTACAGGTTTATTTTGTAAAAAACATAATTTGTATATGCACCGTGGTCATTGTGGATCCACGACCATTGGTCAACATCATTTTTAATTACCGTGCATTTATTTTTACTTCGAAAAAAACAGTAAGAATAAATCAATATAATTTCACACTGAAAATTAATGTCAATCGAGGGAAAGTAACGCTTTAATTTGCAAAATAATGTATAAACTATTAAGTTAATTGTTATTAACAATTTGTTGGCATTGTAAGTTTACAAAAGAAAAGTAAACAAGTAATGAATAAAAGGGTTTTGCCGTTGAAAAATCATTTTCGATGACTTCGACAGCGTTCGACAGCGAGCGAGCGATCGGTCGGGAGTGGGGGGGCGCTCGGGCTATATAAGGAGCGCTCGAGCGATGTTTCGGTCATTTGTCATTCGACGCTCGGATAGGAAACATCGGTCTTTCTATTTCCGAAATTTTTCAAGGTGACCAGTGTGGTCGTGGGGGACCAACTGGCACCAGTAACATTTAAAATTAATTTTGTTGTCAAATACGGATGGGCCGACGAGGGGCTTCAACGTGCACCTTGGTGGTGAGTTGTTGACCCCTCTCCTTCTTATTCCTTTCGATGGTCTTATGTTTTTTTCCACTGCTCTTCGTTGGATTCTCTCTCTCTCTCTCTCCCTCTCTCTCTACAATTCTCGTCGATGGGTTCTCTCTTCTTACTTTTCATCGTTGGTTTGTCTATTCTGATTTCTCATCGATGGGTTCCCTCTTCTAATTTTTCATCGTTGGTTTGTCTATTCTGATTTCTCATCGATGGGTTCCCTCTTCTAATTTTTTATCGTTGGTTTGTCTATTCTGATTTCTCATCGATGGGTTCCTTCTTCTAATTTTTCATCGTTGGTTTGTCTTTACTTATTTCTCATCGATGGATCGTATTTCCAATCACAATATATTTTTTTGTACTGTATAATAACTAATTTGTATAACATTATTTTTTCTCTTCCTTTAGACTGAATTTTAGGAAGCAGCACTTGGACTTCAACGGAATTTTACACACACCAAGGACAACGGGGGATGCGAGCGTTCTAGTTATAAGTAGTATTATGTAGTTTTAAGTAAATTTAAGTAACCCTAA
>JAOPTO010002287.1:214528-285835 GCA_033822845.1 Tetrapedia diversipes
CTGTGCTATTATCGATTTGCTTTTGTTCGCGAGGGCAGGTTGCCGAATGATATTAACGAAGGCAACAAAACGCTGTGAAAAATTCCCTTCCACGGGCAATTTATTATTTCGCAGCAAAAGAGCGCTTTATTTTGCCGTTATACGTATTATTGATGGATGTACTCGAAGCGAAAAGATTTATCGATTATACGAGCCGGCCGAACGCGCGCTGGTTCCTCATCGGCTCGCATAAAATCGTAAGTTTCGCGTACGAGATATTGGATTTTACGGTGGGATGAAGACGGATAAAAGTCGCTCTTGATTTACGTCCCCTTCGAAATGAACGAAAGACAGCCGGGGGTACGCCAGATTTTATGCCGTTCGCGTAATCATTCGGTCGGGAAAGAAGGGGAACGATTTTTTAATTAATTTTGCGTTCGATAACCGTTTGCCAGGTGAGAGCCGCAAAATATACGTGATTCATGTATACAGGGTGTTCGAACGAAAAATGGGAGAAAATTGAAGAGGTAACTCTATGCAACGTTCTAAGACGAAAATCAAAAGTAACAATATTGTGTTTGACGTTTTGTTTATAAGTTATAAGCAATTAAAAAAAGGAAGCATTTTACGCCTGAGAGCAGGCAAATCTGGTAACACGGTAGGTAACGTCAATCACTACACAGTGATGCTCAGTCATAACCACGTGGGGAATATGACTTACCTTTGCACAGCTACAGAAATGCACGTAGTTACGGCTAAGCATCACTGCGCAGTGATTGACGTTACCTACCGTGTTGCCCAGTTTGCCTGCTTTCAGGCGTAAATAGCCCGTTTCTTAAATTGCTTATAACTAATGAACAAAGCGTTAAATGTAATATTGTTACTCTTGATTTTTGTCTTAGAATGTTGCATAGAGTTACTCCCTAGTCATTGACGTCACCCACCGTGTTGCCCAATTTACCTGCTCTCAGGCGTAAATAGCCCGTTTTTTAAATTGCTTATAATTAATAAACAAAGGGTCGAACGCAATATTGTTACTCTTGATTTTCGTCTTAGAATGTTGCATAGACTTTCCTATAGTAGTCATTGACGTCACCTACCGTGTTGCCCAATTTGCCTGCTCTCAGGCGTAAAATAGCCCACTTTTTAAATTGCTTATAATTAATAAACAAAGGGTCGAACGCAATATTGTTACTCTTGATTTTCGTCTTAGAATGTTGCATAGACTTTCCTATAGTAGTCATTGACGTCACCTACCGTGTTGCCCAATTTGCCTGCTCTCAGGCGTAAAATAGCCCACTTTTTAAATTGCTTATAATTAATAAACAAAGGGTCGAACGCAATATTGTTACTCTTGATTTTCGTCTTAGAATGTTGCATAGAGTTACCTCTTCAATTTTCTTCCAGCTTCGTCAGAACACCCTGTATATATACGAGCTCTGACCTGTCCCTTCGTATCCCTAAGTCTAAGGCATGGGCCTGCTAGGTAAATCTTACTGATGAGTGCACTAGCAGGTCCCGGACGAAACACTCCTTCCCTTTCCCTTTTCCTTCTTTCTCCTTTGCAACAGCCACAGAGTGTTATGAGTGTTATGGGTATATCGAGCGAGGGAATGAAGAGAATTGTCGCGGGAACGCGTAGAAAAACTGGAGAAAAGCAGTCGTGAAATTCCGTAGAATGAGGAGGGAGTGCAGAGTCTGGGGAACTGCGGAGGAATTTTCTCGATTCGCTGCATACGCGAGGACGTCGTCAAGTGAACGTTGCATAGGATTAGACGAATGAAACGCAGCGTACCATGAATGGAAAGCTGCCCTGCCATGTGAAGGCCAAATAAATCGGGCTACAGCTTATTTCCCGTTTTTCTTTTTTTTTTGTTTTAATAAAGTTAATCTTTCTCCTCATACCTGGATTAAATTTAGGAATAAACTTTTGCTAAGCCGTGTTAATGAATTTGTGGACACACGGTTATGAAACGAAAAGGTTCGAAATTATTTAACCAACAAATTTATATCACAGCTTTAAAAATGGCGTAACTGTGTGTTTATGAAATTGAAGTTTTTGCAAAATCTTAAAAAATATACATATTTTATTCTTCTCTGTAGTTATCAGCAATTAGCGTTGTAAATATAAGTAGTACAGCAATAAATGTGTTAGACAAAAACGAATTTAAACGCCTGCACATCCTACAAATTTTTAAACACAATTTTCGTGAAAATCCGACATCGACGGAAAAACGTTTATACTACTTTTTCGATTTGTCTTTTGCGGACAAAAATAAATCACATTTCGCTTGAAAACTAAAATTGCTTTAGTTAGCGAAAATTACACATAAGCTCGAGCTAAAAAGCGTCGCGTGGTGGGAAGACACGTAGGTCGTTTTAATAAAATGATGACGTAGTTGGTGGCGTTAATGGAAGGAAATGTCGTCGAATGGCAGCCAATATATGGGAGAATCCGTCCGCAATAAGCGTTTCTTTGCTGATGAGTGCAAAAGTTATGCGAGAAGCTTCCGACGAATGAATGCTATTTCATCGACTCCGTTCAGCTCTCCCCCTTCCCCTTCCCCCCCAATTCATTATGGTGTGGGGCCATTTGTCGATCCCTGTTCCCTTCCTTTACAGTTCCATGGGCCATCACTCGTGGGAGACCGCATATCGATCGCTTTCTCGCATTCTATGGGTTTTGCAATGTTTAAAATTACAGTAGCGGACATAAGTTTAAGACGAGAAGACAATATAAAGTATAGTGCCACGATTTATAAATATTATCTGTACATTCATGTTTATTATTAATAAGGTAATACAATTTGTAATATTAATAATAATTTAAAAAAATTTGTTTACCGTACTATTTCTCATATATTAATTATCTACTTTATTTTTGTTGACTCTCCGGTCTTAAACTTTTGTCCGCTACTGTATCTCTTAAACTCCATTCGGTTAACCCAATGAAAATCAACGTTTTCATTCCTAACCTTTTTCTCATCAGTCACATAGTTCAATTCGAAAGAACCAAGCAGAACTGCGGTTTAAATTTCGAAAAAGATAGCGATGCATACAAATTTTTTTTATATGCAAAATAGATATGTATGCGGTCAGTGTAAATTTAAAAGATCCTCGAGGCTCCAGTTGTCCAACACAGGAATTACTTCTATTTCACTTCTTTTTTTTTTATATGCAAAATAAATATGTATGTAGTCAGTGTAAATTTAAAAGATCCTCGAGGCTCCAGTTGTCCAACACAGGAATTACTTCTATTTCGCTTCTTTTTTTTTTTTATATGCAAAATAAATATGTATGTAGTTAGTGTAAATTTAAAAGATCCTCGAGGCTCCAGTTGTCCAACACGGGAATTAATTCTATTTCGCTCTTTTTTTTTATAAATAAATTAAATTTCGATTCGCACGTTGCACGAAAAAATGTTACAAAAATTCATCTCGTTCGTGTGTCAAACAGTGACAGGATTGGTTGCTGTATAAAAACTATTGGATCGCGTAGAGCCCCGGGTGAATCGCGAAAATACGCACCGCGTAGCGTGTTAAGCGTAACGCGACCGATGATGCCAGTTCAACCTCGCAAATCGCGTATCCCGTCAAAACAGCGAATCACTGCATGAACGGAAAGGGCTGCAGTTTGACTTCCGGTATTGGTGTAAGCGTATTAACCAAGGGGGGGAGGGTAGCGTCGATTGGCCGTGCAAAGCGGAATAATTAATATCGTTTGAAACGAAATGTCAAAGGAGGGAAACCCGTTAATCCGGTACTGTTTCGCTCTCCCCTGACCTCTCCCATCTCTCTCTCTGTCGTTGATTTGATTTTCACTGAAATTTTCAAACTTGTCGCGAGCGATTCAACAGCTCGATTACGACACGGTGATGTGGACGCGAATTACGAGAAACACACGAAGCAATTGTATATTTCCGATATTTACTGTTAAAAATACAGTGTCTCTTTTACCTATTTGACATGAAATTTAGAAAACAGAAGGTTTGCAGATAATTCAATTGTTCACTGCAAATTTATTATAGAAACTTGAAGTTTTACTTCAGATAGATCTTTTACATTAAATAAGGAGGCACCATGAGAGTTGCTATAATGGCTGCTCTTCTCTGTAAAATCTTCTTATCTTTACACACTTCTCTTCCATTCATATCTTTTCACTTTCCTCTATTACCAGTATTATATTTTCACTCCAACAATTCCCTTGTAATTCTCTAATGCGTTAATCTCGTATAAATAAATAAATGCCTATTCGAATCGTTTCACAGCATTCTCTCCATCTACCATATTCTTGAATCTCTGTCGATCTGTCTCTGTAAAATCTTCTTATCTTTACACACTTCTCTTCCATTCATATCTTTTCACTTTCCTCTATTACCAGTATTATATTTTCACTGCAACAATTCCCTTGTAATTCTCTAATGCGTTAATCCCATATAAATAAATAAATGCCTATTCGAATCGTTTCACAGCATTCTCTCCGTCTACCATATTCTTGAATCTCTGTCGATCTATCTCTGTAAAATCTTCTTATCTTTACACACTTCTCTTCCATTCATATCTTTTCACTTTCCCCTATTACCAGTATTATATTTTCACTGCAACAATTCCCTTGTAATTCTCTAATGCGTTAATTCCGTATAAATAAATAAATGCCTCTTCGAATCGTTTCACAGCGTTCTCTCCGTCTACCATACCCTCGGATTGCTGTCGATCGATCTCGCGAGCCCATCCATTTGTCCAATTTCCCCTTTACGATCGGCAGAACGTTCGCGTTCATCGTCCCGGGCAACATCCAGCGAACACAATCGGCGTGGCTTGTTAAAAGATCAAAGAAACTACGGAGAACAACACCCGTCGTCGTCCGTCGCGTCGACAGCTCTGCTCGGCAAGCGTGCTACTAATTAGCGGAAGTTAATACTAATTAATAGCAGCGTCTCATTCACGTTGCTCGTTACTCCGTACCCCGGGCCGATATTTTCAGCCCCGCTGGCTGCGACGTTTTCAAGATTTATCCGTCGCCTTCCAGGGATCTCGGCCTGCAGTTATTCCCGCCATCGTGTTTACCCCGACGCGATGCTCAATTATCCACATCAGTGGGAATTAGTCGACGACAACGGCTACGACCAAACACCGTTCCCACCCCCCATCTCACCCGTCCACCCTCCCCCTCCCTGCTCCCGCCTGTTCTACACAGCCGATGCGAATTTATTCGCGAACGCTCGAGAGACCTCGGCTCCAGCTAAGGGAAAACGAGGATATCTCATCGACTTAACAAAGTCGCGGGGCAACGAACCGTTATGTTGCACAGAGGGGTAGGAAGAGGGAGGGATGGGGGTGGGCGGGTGTAGTTTGCAGATTCGCTGGAAATAGGAACGACGCTCATTGAGAAGCCTTAGCCCTGTTGACTGGAGTGGCGGGGTGAGAGGGTGGGTTGGCTGGTAGGGAGGGGGGGGGTAGGTAGGGGAAAAAGTAACCGCGGAGGCACTCGAGTTGTTTACAAGATAGAATAAAGGGAAGCTATAACCTGTTGAGGTATCAGCCGGATGAGGAGGAGCTGCTTATCGTCGGGAATTGCTGCCCTTTTCGCGGGGAACGTCTCAGAATTTATTTCCGTCCCTCGAGCGAAACCGGAAGTCGACGGGACGTAGGACTGGCGAAAAAAGGCGTCGCGCCGCCTTGACGAATATCGGCGGGACGACCCACGAGATTTCTCGAAGGATTGGGATCATCCGGCCGGGAGGGTGGAACAGGAAGGGGAGGGCGACCGAATCGTTTGGCTCGTTCCTGAAATCCAATCGATGCCGGATAGAATGTCGTTAACCTGTTGAGACGTGGCAATATGGACGGGGACGAGATGGAGATCTCTTTTTGCAATATGCTTCAAAACTTCTTCCTAATTTACACGATTTTCTGTCTACGCTCGATTCAACTATATATTTATTTCGCGATAATAATAATATTATATAATATTATAATAATTTCGCGATAAGGATAATACAGCAGTTTAAAATCGATACGAATTCTGAGGACATTAGAATTTAAGAAAAGAAACTTCTTTATTAAGTTTTCCTTTTCTAATTTAAGATAAGAAATTTAAGATTCAAACTCTGCCAAAGTACAAGCAATTGCCATTAATATTTACAGCACCAAATGCTAAGTCAAAATCTTCTTGTAGCAAAAGGAAATTTCTTTATCCATAAATGAGTTAACTTTAAACTTATTAAATTAAGCTATTAAATAAGAGAATTAGCTAGAGGGAAATCTATCATTTCAAATTTTTGCTTAGTGACACATCCAATTATTATTACTTTCCTAAACTCATCCAAAACCACTGTATTTATATTTGCTAATAAAAACTCTATCAAAGTAAAAAGAATTGCCATTAATATTTGCAGCACCAAATGCTAAGTTAATATCTTCTTGTAGCAAAGGATAATTTCTTTATCCATAAATGAGTTAACTCTAAAACTATTAAATTAAGCTATTAAATAAGAGAATTAGCTAGAGGGAAGTCTATCATTTCAAATTTTTTCTCAGTGACGCATACAATTATTATTTATTTCCTAAATTCATCCAAAACAGCTGTATTTATATTTACCAGCTCCGCGTCATCATACATCACCGTTACCACCATGACTCGACCACCATATAAAGGAGGTACAAGGAGTCAAATAACAGAGGTAATCGAGTGAACGTTTGAGGGAGAGACCGGTGAAAGGTGGTCGATACTAGCGCGGAGAGATCAAACGAAAGCGCCGGAAACTAACCTGTTGAGGCACCAGGTGGATGGAGAGGCTGCTTATAATGGAGACCTCCAATTCGACCATCTCGGAACCGGCCGTGTTGTTCGCGTGACAGACGTACCGTCCCGCGTCTTCTGGCCTGGCCGACTGCAGCACAAGCACGCCTGCCCTCGCGTATACCCTTTCCGAATTGAAGATCATCGCCGTGCCTGTCACGGACTCGCGAAACCACAGGTACATAGGCGGAGGGATCCCCTGGGAGATGCACGAGAGGACGATCGTCTCCCCGGTGCGAATCGGCGCAGGACTCACTCGTTCGTTGAATCGTGGTGGTACCGAGCTGTGAGGGTCTGAAAATTGACAGAAGCTTCTGTAGAAGTCTTTATTCTGTTATTACAGATTTGTGTGATATAATTGAATGATTGAATGATAGATTAACTGCGATAGATCGAATGTACAGTAGCGGACAAAAGTTTAAGACCGAAGGGTTAAAGAAAACAAGGAAATTAATTAATAAGAAATAGCGCGATAAATAAACATTGTTAAATTCCATGTTAATCGATAAATAGTGTTCTATTATAATGACGACAAAAATAAGTACTTGAACAATATTTGCATACCATAAAACTATATTTTACATTGTCCTATCGTCTTAAACTTTTGTCCGCAGTAGCGTATAATTGAGTATAATTGAGAACAATGATTTCTATAAATATTAATTAATTCTGTATGTTTCATTTAGATATTACGTAGCTATGTATTTTATGCGATCGACCGTATAACGAATAGGATGGTTCTAAAATTGGAAATAAAATATATTTAAAATAGTTGTAGCTGTGATAATTCAGGTTATATAGCTTGCGAGTATATAATATGAAATACGGGTGACCTCTTTTGGGACACTCTATATACTTGACATTTTTGGCTAGGATTTTGAAGAAGATTGTCGAATGCTCGCAGTCCTCGAGGACTCTCGTTGTGGTCGTTAAAGACTAATGATATGTTTGAAGGATTCTGACGGGTCAGGTTGCAAATTTTTGTGGTCTAATAAAATTAACAGCAAAAATTAAACATATTCTAAAATTTGCATAACATGATGTTCCTACAATAGCAGCTTTAACGATACATATCTTTTAAACAATACAACATATGTAACACTAAACAAAGAAACGAACGAATTAAACATATTCTAACATTTGCATAACACGATATTCCTGCGACAGCAGCTTTAACGATACATATCTTTTAAACAATACAACATGTGTAATACTAAACAAAGAAACGAACGAATTAAACATATTCTAAAATTTGCATAACATGATGTTCCTACAATAGCAGCTTTAACGATACATATCTTTTAAACAATACAACATATGTAACACTAAACAAAGAAACGAACGAATTAAACATATTCTAACATTTGCATAACACGATATTCCTGCGACAGCAGCTTTAACGATACATATCTTTTAAACAATACAACATGTGTAATACTAAACAAAGAAACGAACGTCCAGTCTTTAAAAAAAAAAAAACGAACGACTGGTACAGTCAGAAATTTCGACTGCGTATACTCTTTTGAAAGGAAACAATAGGATCCGTGGAACAGGTGTCTCGAAAAGCGTAGGTTTGAAACGAGCGTTTGGAGACGCTCCAGCAAGAACGAAACAAAGCCCTCGATTTGTTGCGTTCAATTCTGTTTCTGCGCCGGGTATGCGGCAAAAATTGAGACACATCTGCCGTTCCGGCTGCGTGAAACACTCTCCATTTAAATCTCCGACCAAAAACTCGAACTGGTGCATGAACAGAGCCGTTCCAATACACAGCTGGCCCGTGTCGGCCGATCAAGCTTCTCGTTCGCGGAAACCCGTTTGGAAATGGCGAAAGTTCGCCGGGCGGAAGTTCGAAATTGATGTGTTATTTCAAGGTTCGCGCGATCAACTTTCTTCGATTCGCGAAGTCGCGTTAAAGGGAACGCTCTCGAACTGTTTCAGAGAGCTTCCAAGCGCTGCGGATGAATCGCGGGGATGAAAAGGATCAGAAGGTGGGGGGAGAAAAAAGGCGAGAAAAACGAACGAGACGAAGAGTCGAAGACGTGAATGGATTTTCTTTCTTTCATCAATTTTTCCCCGGCTGTCCACCGGCTTGACGCCCACGAAATGCGTTTCGAATCTCTCGGACGTTCAACGGGAGAAAGAAATCTCCGTGGAGTATGTTTGAAAGAGACAAAGATCCTTGTATCAATTTTTCATGGCCACGGAAGACCGGCTTTTGTCCTTGTTACGGTATTATTCGGGCCGGTATGCCGGGCAAATTTACATTTATACCCTCCCACCTCTGCTCCACATTTCCGCATTACTTTACTGGTTTAATTACGCGGCCAGTACAATCCCTCGGGCCAAGTATTATTGCCATTAACACTGTTCCTCTTACTTGCTCTTCGTGTTCATTGCATTCGTGCCGTAATAATTTAACCGGCAGGAGTATGACATTTTGGACGTATTAGTCTAGGATTTATTAGTATGCAAGAAAATAGTTTCTCGTTAAGGGAATGCAGTAACTTAACCCACTGACTGTCACGCAAATTTAGCACGTCTTGCCTTGGGTGACACGGTTTTATTTTAAACAAGACATTATAATTTTATAATTTTAATAGTTTTTAATAAAAATTGATAATTAATATGTTCTCTACACTATATATATATTTTTTTTTTCTTTCATCCTTTATAATAATTTCTAACTCAAATAGTCATTTGTGACCAATCTAAACTTGCAGCATATACTACGAGATATCTCGTAATTGGCAGTCAATGGGTTAACGCATCTACACGAATAACACGCTTCTGGGTGACTGAATATAAGAATAGGATCAGTTTTTAAACGATGGCCGACGTGAAAAAGGATTTAACTAGTGAAATGCAAATGTTCTGATACGAGGTGCCGTTATAATTGATATTCAGAAACGGTACGCCGAGACGGTTACGTTTAAATATTGACGCGTGTGTAATTGCCGTTGCGGAAGCTGTGCTCATTTTTTCTTCGACCATCGGCAGACGTCCCGGCGACGTGACGTGCTACCATTAAAATTGATTGGCCCTAATCGATCAAGGCACGCGTTTAATAACCCGGGAATTCGTTCTGCTCGCGGACAGCAAATGGATTCCTTTTCCTGAAATACAAATGGGGGATGCATCAATTTTCCGTTGATTTAAATGAGGGAACACCTCTAGATTGATGACATCTGCTCATAAATTGATGACATATACCTCTAGATGGATGATATTTGCTCATAAATTGGTGACGTTCACCTCTAGATGGATGAGATTTAGTTATAAATTGATGACATTCACCTCTAGATAAGTGACATCTAGTTATAAATTCGTGACATTCAACCGTAAATATGTGATATTAACTCAGAGATTGGTGACATTCACCTCTAAATACGTGACATTTGTACTCACTGATTTCATAAAAAGGTAATAATGCTATTGTTATTAGAGACCTTTAATACATTGGAACTCGGGTGCCAAAAATTGGACAAAAACGTTCACCCCTAGATAGGTGACACCCAATTACGAATTGGTGACATTCTCCTTCATATGGATGACATCTAGTCATAAATTGGTGACATCCACCTCTAGACAGGTGACATCTAATCATGAATCGGTGACATTTGCCCCTAAATGTGTGACATTATCTCAGAGATTGGTGGCATTCACCTCTAAATACGTGACATTTGTACCCACTGATTTCATAAAAAGGTAATAATGCTATTGTTATCAGAGACCTTTAACACATTGGAACTCGGGTGCCAAAAATTGGACAAAAACGTTCATACCTGGATAGGTGACATTCACCTCTAGACAGGTGACATCTAATCACAAATCGGTGACATTCGCCCGTAAATGTGTGACATTATCTCAGAGATTGGTGACATTCACCTCTAAAATACGAGACATTCCCGTTCACCGATGTTATTAAGAATTCATAACGCGAATGTTCTCAAAGGTCTTTGTCACCTTGGCACTTGTGTACCAAAAACTATACGGAGACCTCGAACCATAATGCTCGAGTTAACAGACATAGCATTCCAATTTCGGCAACGATTAAGTGGCCCGCAGTGTTTGTCGAACACAGGGACCCCACGATGCCTGAGCTTTTTATGGCTGCACTATTTTATAATGGCGCGCTCGCTTTGTCTGGTCGGCGTTATTATTGTAATTTAAGCTGATGGCGTATTGATCGTCGCTCGTCTCTATTTCGCTCTCTCCCTTTTCCTCCCTCCCTCCCTCTCTCTTTGTCAGTCCCTCTAACCCTCTCGTTCCCTCTGCTGCTCTCTCGCTCGATGCCTCTCAAATCGTCCCTCTTTCTCTCGCCGACGTCCTCGCTCTCTCAATTACTCCCTCTCTCTCCGTCTCTCTCTCGCTCGAGCCGGCGTGCAATTCCAGTTGCCATATTCCACTAACGCCCCGCCACCACACCCTTGTTCATGCTCCCGGTTGCACCGGCTCGTGCATATGCACGCTCAAAACTTTTTATGCCATTTACATCCGACTTACGCCTCAACGTCAGCATCGTCGTTCGCGTTGACGTTGACCGACGTGACGCGGCGCAGAAAAACGAGGAAAAACAGGGAAAAAGGGAAACAGAGAGAGGGAGAGAGAGAGAGAGGGAAAGAGCGAGGGAAAAAGAGGCGAACACGACCTCGAGGCGATCGATCGATACTCGAATTGGTAAAAAAAAAAATTCGCTTCGCTGCCGATTGCTCCGATGACGAGTGGCTCGTTCACGCGTTAATAATTTCCATCCTCGTGCGCCTCGTTCTTACACTTCCGACTCGTTGGCTCGTCGCCGTTTAAATAGCTGATCGGGTTGATACCCCCGCGGGTGAAATACTCGCCTGTACGAGTGAATGAAATGATGAACTCAACCGAGGTTGAATTAACGTGGTTAACCGTGGTTAAAGGAAGATCGGGGGCATTTAGGGTAGTAATGAGGGAATTATTGCGTCACTTCGGAAGTTTCCTTGTTCCTGGGGGATGAACACAGCTTATGATAATTAAGCAACTTCGGGTGACCCTCGAGTGACCTGTACGCGGCCTTGAGTGGTCTTGGTTACGCGTGCTTTAACCATGTTAATTGGGGAGCCTGTCGATCGACGTCGCTTCTTGTACGCGCAATTATAGATTCACAGGGGTGAGCTAACTCTTCTCGTTCGTGATGAACATCAGATGATTCCCGGTTACTTTTGCTATCCTGTCTCTAGTAGGTTAAGGAAAAGCATGTGTAATTCTCCAACGCAGAAGACAGTTTAGGAACACCGTAACCGAACGCATATTTAAGAAGAATACCACGGGTATCCGAATCTGGCAGATCAAACCGTGAAAGTAAAATAAATACGATCCTCCAACTGTACGTCTTCCGCTTCCGGGTACATGAAAATGTGCCCGAGCGGAAGCGAGGCAACGCAAGCGAAGGAAGGGACACACACATTCTCCGGAAAGATTTTAAAAACCTTCTCCGCTGGGATGCTCCTACCTCGAAGACAGTGTTAAAAAGTCAAACAACGGAGAGAAGTTTAATTAACAGCTGCCGCAGCGGCTACCACTGATTCTCAGGTACACAAACTCGATGGCCGCGTTACGTTTAAGCGGACAGACGGCCAGCTCAAACGAACATCTTGATATCCTTTGAACCATTGCTCATTGACTATGTAATCCAGAAGCTTGATTCCCGAGCGCAAACGAGAGAGAGAGAGAGAGGGAGGAGAGAGAGGAAACCGAGAGAGAGTGAGAGAGGAAAAGCAAGGGATGGGGAGGGGAGGGGGGAGGGGGAGAGAGAACAGACAGAGAGGGAGAGATGACATAGAGAGAGAGAGGAGAAAGGAGAGAGAGAGGGAAAGAGGAAAGGAGAGAGAGGGTGAGAGGGGAGAGGGAGAGAAAAAGGGAGAGGAAGGAAGAGCGAGTGAAGGGGAGAGAGATGGAAGGAGAGAGGCGGAGAGAGAATGAGAGTGAGAGAGAGACAAAGAGAGAGAGAAGGGGGGAATAGAAAGGGGGGTGGCACAGAAGGAGGTGGTGCGCGAGGGGGGAGAAAAAAGGCTGGGCCGAAGGGAGCGGAAACCGCGGCGGAACGATGTCCAATTAAACCTTTCGTGCCGTCGACTCCAATTAAGACTCTATTAAATATACACCGGCCGTGTGTATCGTTGGCAAAGCGAATTTCAAATGGCGCCAGGGTTTTTCTCATGTATTTACCCGGAACAAGCAACTTCACCGTGATAAAGTTGCCACTAATTAGCCGTACAATGTGTCTCTTGCCGGCCGTTGCGAGACACGGAGCCGTTCGCCTTTTTCCGTCGGCGACGGTACAATTCTTGCGCGTGAACAACCCCCTCCTTTCGAGTCGCTCGTAACGACCGTGCAACAGACCCCCCTCTTGCCCCTAAATGGTCCCCTAAACGCGTGTAATGCGTTCATATTTTTTGAGACGAATTTTTTTGCTTTCAACCCCGCTGCAACCTAGGGACCTTGTTCTACTCAAACGTGCACTAGTTTCGTTGCGAAGAATTCTTAATTTATGCCAGATACACGTAAATGATTGATTCGAATGTCATTTGAAAATTAAGATTAATGGCTTCTATATGCGTAGCAGAAATTTCTTGCAAATGTGACAAACTATTAATCCGGTCATAGCTTCAAGATCGATGAAAATGCTGCTAAATGACGAATCATCCTAATTCATTCATTATCCGAGGATACAAATCAAATTCATCCATCATTCAAAATAGCTGTCCGTTTCATTTGTGCACTCGAACAAAGTTAGCAGAACAATGATGATGCATCGTTTCAACGGAAGCGTACACCAAAACTTCCGGTTAACCTGATTTATCTAAGCTTCGCTGCCCGAGGATATTCCATAAAGGGTTGAATACTCGATCCCATATTTCTGTGACGCGGCGCGTTCAGGTGCAACGTGGCCAAGAAAAATCACTGTCTGTCCTTAGCACGCGCCTCTAGGTACGTGTACATAGCACCGTGTTCCGGAAACACTCCCGAAAGGCGAGGGTAACTTCCTGCTGGAGCACTCGCGTCGCGATATGTCTTCATTTCCAGCGAGAGCCCTCTAATCTAATATTCCCGTTGAGTTACAGCTTTGTTCGAGTCTGGCACAGCAGAGCCTCGATTATCGAAAGTAATAGAGAGACAAATGTGTTCCGATAATAGAATTTTCGGATAACAGAACAATCACGTTTTCTTGTGTTAAGCTTGATTCAATTAATTGGACATTAAGAAGATTGTTCAAGTATTCGTGTATCTTATATTTTTACACGATTAAATTTCACGAGTTTTAAAAATACAATTAAAGGGTTTATCCAGTGTACTACTAAATAAATAAATAAATAAATATAAAAAGCCATTATTAGTAAGGCGACTAACTTTTTTACAATTAAAAGAACACAAATGTTCATGGCAACAATAATACACTATAATATGTTAAACGAATAATAAAAATATTTGTAACATTATATATTACAATTATCCTTACATGCTCATTAATTAATATTCAAATGAGTACTTTTCCATTGAACGAATATTTTTTTACACTGGAAGTATTTAAACAAGAAATCACTCGCAAAAGATTTTTCGGCTTGGTATCGATCGAATACGGAGATTTATAAATTAGTCCTCAAATATTGAAAAGAAAGACATGTAGGAGGACGTGTAAGAGGACACTTATCGAGGGAGGACAGAACTTACAAAAGGACTGTCCTCCCCAAAGAAGGACGATAGGACACCTTATTATTTGATCACCCTATATTTAGGTAATAGAATTGTTGGTTACGATATTCGGATAATGGGAGTTCCCATAAGGGAGGTTCTACTGTAATTTTGACGAGGGGCAGCGAAAGGGGGCAGAAACAAGATACGTATACGTTCCATCGTTTCCACCACCATCATCCCCCTCCGCGTCTCATTCGATCTGCTCGTATAAATCAGAGATATAATTATCCGGAATTGCGAGCCAGCGATACGCACGGACGCGTACGGACGTGTACGTCTTGCGCGCAAATTGTGGCGCTGATATCGCGCTGGTTGTGACCCGAATTCTGAAGCAATCTACACGGGCTGGCATTAAATTACATATGCACGCCATTCGGTTCGAGAGGCCGCCACTTCGATGACGTAATTAGTCAACGACGTAATACGGTTTCCGGTAATATAGCTACAATTAATGCAGAAACCCGACTTGCCGACTAATTAATGAAGCCTGAACGATCTACTAATTCCCCGCCCAACATCGTGCGCGACCCTCGACGCCCTTTTAACTGGAATATTCGCGGGGAGGAAGTTTCGAGTCTTGGGGGTTGCATGCGAGTTGCAATTCGTGATATTGGTTTATCGATGCGGATACAGCACTGCATAGGTATATCTCGGTTTATTTTTAGCATCTTCCCCTTCATTTTTTTTGGTTTTCTTACAGTGCGGTGAATTTCCGTACACTTTTCCAACCTTACTTTTACTTTACACATTTTTTTTCCCCGATACCCTATCATGCATTCGAAATCTGAACAGGTTTCTAACCTAACAGTATCGCATTAATTATACCGTGAAATGAATTTTAATAGGTAATCAATAATTGAATATTCAATTTAATCGTTGGTTTAATTTACGATAATCAAATGTTTCAATTGCAATCATTAATTATTGTTTGCGTTAAATATCGTCGAATATCAATGTGTAACATGGTGATGCAATGAAAATAACAGAATCTGCATTTGTCTGAGTATATATTTGTATTATATGTTGCTCACGCGCAGAACATTACGAGAAACGACAAGAACAAACTGTTTACTAATGTTTACAGGTTGTGTTGAAATGATTTTGTATGCACGCGCTCATTTACTAGCGGTCCAACACGTAAACGATACAAAATGACGCGCGGTACTTTCGGGAAGGATCGCCTGCGGTCACGTGACCCACGCGGCTCGGTTCGTAGTACCCACGTGACCCTCGCGGCACAGTTCGTAGTACCCACGTGACCCCCGCGTCGCAGTTCGTAATGCTCGCGTGACTACCGCGAAAATTCAAACACCGTTCTTGAATCTTGCGCCTTAAAACTACATATTTTATTATATTTCATCAAATTTTGGTATCTTACGGTCATATTACGGACACGTACACATTTATTTTCATACATTACATAAACAAATATGCATAAATTCTTGCAACATAAGTGTAACGTATATTATAAGTACTCTATATACTTTCTTTCAATTTATGGATAGACGAAAGTCTGGTTACAGGGTGTTAAAATCCCAAGATCAGTTCACAAGCTTGTAAAATCTCTCGGTATCAAGCAACCTATCCTAAATTCTCGACTCTTAGCATAAACAAACAATGGGTCACGATTCCTTAACTCTCTACGTTGTCATCATGAATTACGTGCATGTAATCCAACGAACAACCATTCTCTCATCGCAATACCAACGGAAAGGTGATTCTCGCTTCTCTCACCGAACACGTGTCTACGTCCTTGTAAAAGCTGCTTAACGCCTAATCCTGAACACGCGACGACAGCTTTAGCGCCCTGCGAAAGAATCACAGATTAAGCTACTTCCGTTCCTCTAGCTTAACTCGATCTCTCCAACCACCAGAATTATTTTTTCACATGGATCTCTTCGAGCACTGCTCTTCTCATCGCTAGTTAGATCGTCTGGCTAGGAAGATTTACAGTTGGACGTATAAGTATTCGTCCAAATAGCCTTTGACAAAACTGATCTATATTTTATTTTCCCTTTTTTTCTTTCTTCCTTAAAATTCTTAAGATTATGTATTATTGTCCATCTTTATGTGACTGCTACGTTATTCTGCTACAGTATCCCGTCGATCAATAAATAAATTATTATTATTATGCACCGAGTGCGACAAATGGACAAATACTTATTCAGCCGACTGTACGTGTTTGGAAAGTGTCGCGAAGCAAAGATCTCCCTCCTTTTCTTCCAGCCCTCACTTCCGGGTCGGTTTTTGCCGAATTCGACTACGAACAGACGTAATGCGCCGGTGGCTTCCGGTTTGTACTTCGCGACAGAAGGTATTTACCAACTTCTGCCACTATTGTCGTGCACTCGGCGCGCGCCTGCTCGAGCTCGCCTCGAAGCGTACCTCCGTCGTGCAAGAAGCGACGTATAAATAAACAAACCGTCGTCGACGAAAAACGGGGAGAGGACGGAGGAGCTCCCTTCCGTCGTTAAATTAACGGCTTCGTTCTACAGCTCGAGGATTAACGTGTCGTGTTCGCGGGGCCGGGGCGTGAAACCCAAGAAGATTGATGCGAGACCCCGTATCGTCGGCGTAAAATTCAAAACTCAACGAGACAAATAACTTGCCGTCGCTCGAGTTGGAATCACCACACTGTTTGCATCGACGCGAAGAAAAATAAAGTAAAACAATGCATTACCGTCGTTTGTTTTCGTCGAGAGAATGCTTCTTCTTTCCACTTTCAACCCGCCCTCTTCTTTGTGTACCTTCGACTTAAGGAAATAAAGCAGGTAGTCTTGAGCATCAATATTGTTCGCTTCTGCTTACTTCGTGGGTATAAATAATTGCTTTTCGGAGTATCTGAAGAAAGTAGGTAGTATTTCCTAAGTATTTGTCCGTTTCGTAAACTGATATGTACGTGTTGAAGGTATGGTTGGAAAAGTGTTAGGTGCTAATTTAACAGTTAGTTTAATGTCTATCATGATTGACTATAGCTAAGGTATTCGTGTCTGGATTTTAGCTGATTCTTCATTTCAATTTTTTCATATTCTACAAAAGGGATGAATTACCATTTTCATCCACGTATCACAGTTTCCACTAAGCTTTCATGTCAACGTAGACTATTTATTTTCATCTAAATTTTCATTTCACGGAATAATGTTGGCATTACCAGTGGAACTTACTTTATTTTTAAACATATCCCAATTATAGTTTCATTATCGTAATAACCTGATGCAAGAAGCTTATCTTCGACATAAATTGCCACCAGTGAATCACGTCCCTGGTACATGAGTACTGTGGCACGAAACGCATTAAAGGGTGAAATTACAGCCCCCTTACGTACTCCATCGCGAAACTCCCACGAAATTCCCCATAAGAACAGCCACGCACACATGCGTTTCCTCGAACACTCTCCAAAATACGATTTCCAAGCTACCACTCAACTATCATAATAATCGGCTGAGTCGAAGGAGTTGGCTGGGGTAGGGAAACCACGAGGATCTCAGCCGTGCAATTCGGCTCTTCGAGTCTTCGAGCGAAATTCGAACACACAACCCACCCCCACCCCCTACTCCCCACCGCATTACCTGTCTAGTTCCTCGCAAATCATCGTATTCGACGGTTCCTTGTTCCCAGGAACACCCACCCTTTTGCGCGTATACCAGACGCATACATGTATATGCATGCACACAGCCGAGGGACCACGCGCACACAGGGTGGATACGTAGAGAGGGGTTGGAAAAGAGAGACACAAGTAGGTTGGGCTCGATAAGATTGCGGGGTAGCGAGCGAAGGGATTGGAGCCGTGATGGCTGCATTGTTTCTTGCCGACGTTGCTCCGCAGACTGGCTGCATCCTGGCTCTGTGGATTGTACTTTGCGTTTTCGTCGAGTCTCCAATAGGGCGATGTCCAACCCCTCCCCCCCCCGTCCCTTTTCTTTGCCTCGTCTTCCTTCTGCTTCTTCTTCCACCGCTTCCTCATCCCCCGTCTACGGCAACCCTCCCACAGGCTTCCCCTCTTTATCTCCTCCGTCACCCCCGGTCGCTGTTTCCCTCGAGCACACCCCGTCATTGACCGGCAAAAACGCCGCGAGAGTATTATAAAAGCGCGAAGCCGAAGAAACTGGCTCGCCTTATTCCACGGATTTACGGAAGTTCAACATTTTGCCGCGCCGAGGGTCTTTAAAGTGCTTAGGGGTAACGTCGTGGACGCTTGTGGAACTTCCCTCGCTCACGAATCTTTTAGTTTTTCTTCCCTCGATGTCTTAGCCCTGGTATATCCTAGGTTCGAGAAGGAACGGTTCAGGTCTGTCTTTGCGATTTATCATGGCGATAACTACCCCTCCTCTTTCCCTCTTGGACTAGCTGTTTATTTTTACTTCGTTCTTATTTCACTACTACTACTTTTCTGTATTTCTATATCATAACACTTTGTAACAAAGGGTCTACCCCGTTAACATAATAAACATTACAATTATTATTATTTCAAGGAGATTATACAACTTTGGATCAGTGGAGAACTGTTAAAAGAAGTTGTTATAAAATTGACCTCAATGAACTGTGAAACACAGTTTGGTATACTTTGTATTTCTTTAAAGCATCTTGCCTGAATTACTTTTGGATTACATTGTAAATTATTATTATTATATTATTATATTAATGTTATCATCACTTAATCAAATATAATTATTTTCTGTTGCACTCCGATACTATTTTTTAAATAACCGTTTGCTAACAAATAAGCAGCTAAACGCATAATCTACGAAAAGAAATATTTTACATATCGACTCCGGTGTGTTTCCACTTTGCCGCGACAGACAAAATTAGCGTACCGTGCACGAAAACCGATTTCCAGCAACCTGTCCCGTCCGTCGACAGCTTTTACGAGCGTTGTCGCAGCAACAGCGGCTCGTAAATAAAGGCAGGACGCGTTGGAACTTTTTGGGGACCCTTCCTCGCCACGCCAGATAAGCACGCTGGCGTGAGTTACGCTTTGGATTTCGGCCGAGACCCGAAAGTACGGCGTTTTCTTCGCCCCGGGCACCAGCCGCGAGTTCCGAGCTGGCTATCTGCGAGCTCCTCGCCGCGCAAAAACCACGGCGTCTAGGGAGATCCCGGAGCCAATAAAAGAGAAGATGCTAAACCGCCCGCAGGCCATTCGACCACGAAACTAATTCGACTTGCCGTTAAGTAGAACGATCTCAGGGGAACGAGTTCCCATTGGACCGCGAACTTTCTTCCCGCCGAACTTCCCGCGGAATCGAATTAAACGTATCGACTCGGCTTGGATATCAATCGATCACGAACACCACCGTACAGAGGGGAACAGAAATATCTCTGGGTCTATCGAGAAAAGTTTGAAATACGTCGGTTTGCTCTGGCGGGATGAACACTGTACTCGTAGATAACATCCAGCTCTGATTGCATTTTCGAAATTTAATCAAGATTTCAGGACAGAGATAGGTTTCTCTGTTTATAGTGATACGGTTTCTTTGGAAACTTGCTTCTTTCCATTATTTTATGGTTAGTGAAACATTTGTTAACGGTTCAATAACTGGGAGCCTACTAATATTTAGCTAACGTGAACCTAACCAAATCAACTTAAATCAAACCGAAACACAGAACTTCCTTGAACCTAACACGAATTCGACTTAACCCAAACCCAATCTGAACCTAACCCACACCAAACCCAAATCTACCCTGAACTTAACTCAATAAAAACCCATACCTAACCTGAACCCAACCAAATCAACCTAAATCAAACCGAAACACAGAACTTCCTTGAACCTAACACGAATTCGACTTAACCCAAACCCAATCTGAACCTAACCCACACCAAACCCAAATCTACCCTGAACTTAACTCAATAAAAACCCATACCTAACCTGAACCCAACCAAATCAACCTAAATCAAACCGAAACACAGAACTTCCTTGAACCTAACACGAATTCGACTTAACCCAAACCCAATCTGAACCTAACCCACACCAAACCCAAATCTACCCTGAACTTAACCGAATCCAAACCCAAACCTAACCAGAACCTAACGAAACTCAAGCTCAACGTAAATACAAGTATAATCCAAACTATTGCATACCAAGGATGCGTGTAATAGCAGAACTCTTTATCTAAAAGGCTCCTCTAGTAAAAGGATTTCTCACGTGAATCTGTTAAGCTTTCCAGAGAGAACGTCGCGAGTAAACAGTTGTTTTCAGTTCATTTTCAGGGCGATTTCCCTTAAAACCGTCCACTTGGAGGAACATCGAGAAGCAAAACGCGTGTCGAGATCGAAGTGTAGTCCATTAGGCAGCGAGCGAAACCGCGTTGCATCTGGTTCAAGTGATGCCAGTTTTAAAAACCAGCTCGCGGTTCATCCGGCCGCGTTGTTTAATGGACAGCCGGCTTAAAAGGCGGCGCCACCCTAAAACGGCGCCGTGCCGTGGCGTTCTAACTCGAAGGAAGCGTGAAAGCTTGCGAAAAATGCTGGGCTGGATAATGGCGGTGGCTATGATAAAAAGAGGAACCGACAGGTGCCGTGATGGCGGTCCACTGATGCGAGCAGACGACCAGGAACTTGTAATCTCTGCTGTTGCAACGTTGTCTCCGCTCGACGGGATCAATTAATTTCTCTCTGTCGCCTTATCTTCGCTGGGACTCGATGCATAATTTGCTTGGCCGCCAGTGCTGTTCTGTGTATACCGATATACAGTTGCGGACAAAAGTTTAAGACGAGGGGAGGACAATGTAGAACATAATTTTGTGGTCTGCAAGTATCGTCTGTACATTAATTTCTATTGTTATTATGGCAGAACACTATTTATGGATTTGCATAGAATGCAAGTTTTGTTTATCATGATATTTCTTATAAATTAGTTACTTTAATTTCGTTAACTCTTTGGTCTTAAAGTTTTGTCTACTACTGTAGTTTAATTTTGTTGACTGTTTGGTCTTAAACTTTATTATTAACTCTACTGCTCTCCTTGGGTTCATATGACTTGAAATTAAGATTACTCTTCAGTAGAGCACTATACAAATTCAAGAAATAAGTGTTAATTTTATTTTTGCATAATAAACGATGTTAATTGCACACATGCTATGGCATTTCTAAAATAGCAGATTTTGGATACTAGGAGATTAAGATCCAAACGATACAAATACGAAGAATAATTGAGGAGAATAACATGGTTAAGCACAAATCTCCTTTTCTCTCGATTGACATGAGAATCGATGGATGGAACACAGTATTAGTAGAGCATAAATAGTGTGAGTGAGACATAAGCGTATGAGTTATAGGGGGTGGGAATTGATGCACGGAAGGGTGTGCGGATGGAGAGGACAAAGGTAGACAAAAAGGGACAATTATGGAAAGTATAGAGATATAGAAGCGAGCAGAAATGATTCTAAATTGAATAATAAAAGTTGAATACTTATAATCGTGGAAATATGCAAATATAATTAACAGTAGTACAGTTCATGAATAAGGTAGCTTAAGTGCTACCAGTTCTCTTAATCGATTCACGCAAACAAGAATTAATTCTTGATTTTGATACTTTCAAATTTTTCATTACTGTACTTTAATACAGCTGAATGTTCCTATTTAGTTTCGTATTTTCTTATACCTCCGTGAACTCTGAACCACAGTTCCAGCTTCCTTGCTTTGGCCCAAGTTCCTGCAAATTTTTCCTAGCTCCCGGTCCTACTTCTGCCAACAACAAGCTCCTGATTTCGCTGTTCGAGACAGCTCGCAACTAACGGACAATATGTTCATCTCGTATTCGATTCCGCGGCTTCTCCGTTCCAGCCGTAGCATCTCGGCTTGCACTTTGATCATTAGCCAGCCATTGTTCCAGCCGCTCATCCACATTCGACCCATTTTATGTCTTATGAATCAGCAGCTCTCAGAGGCTGCCGGATGAAGCGCACCGATGAACCGCCGTGTTCACAGCTAGACTGTTAACAGAGGTTGATTACGATCGCTTAGATGATGACGCGTGCAGCGAACACCTTGGCGAAGGAAAGTGCCAGGTGCTCGACTTCCGCTGAAGGTACTCGTGGCCGCGAAATTCGCAGCTGGATATTTCTTGGTGATACGATAGACATTTTAATATTTCGATATGGTGGTTTCGATAGTAAGTTAATTTAAGAATGAGAAGCTTAAATTTTATCGTGGTTCTGTGACCGGAAGGACCACAGGTGGCTGTTACAGTAATAGACAAAAGTTTAAGACCAAAGAGTTAACGAAAATAAATTAACTAATAATATGAATTGGAAGCTTAAATTTTATTGTGATTCTGTGAGTGGAAGGACCACAGGTAGCTATTACAGTAACGGACAAAAATTTAAGTCCAAAGGATCGAAGAAAATAAATTAATTATTTAATAAGGAATAACAGTATAAATAAAATTCGTATCCTATGCTAATCGATAAATAGTGTTCTATCATAATCACGATCACAATGAGTAGCTAAACAATATTTACAAATTATAAAATTATGGTTTAAACTTTTCTCCGCTACTGTATATTTGAAGTAAGTAGTAAGTCCCAAAATTAGTCAGACAGTATTGATCAGTAGAACACTATTTATTGATCAGCCCAGAATGCAAATTTTGTTTATCATGATATTCCTTATAAATTAATTAATTTAATCTCCTTAACTGTTTGGTCCGAAACTTTCGTCCGCTACTGTAAATACCAACAAATAAATAAATGTATTACTCGAGGCAATATCACCCTTATTGTCTAAAACCAGCAGAACGTGTCCACTCGCTTAATGCAATGTTCTATGACCGGGGCAAATATCATTGTTCCTTTCAGTCAGAGCATTCTGATCCAGGAAACGCGTCGTCAAAGTCGCCTCTACAATGGTGGATCCGTTTCGAATAAAACAACGATCGAAACAACGGGCCCGGAGAGGGAAACACCGTGACGTTGCTTGGAAACTCGGCCGGTTGTCCGGCGGACAATGCTCGTAATTAGGTTATAACCTATTTATGGAGAGTAGAACGCGCGTAAAAGCTGCTGGCCATTCGAAATCAGCTCGTATTTTCAGCTACGTCCGTGTATTTTGTTTACGAGTCGAAGCACTCCGACGATGGAACGGCCGACGTTTTGGCTATTAGCATTTCGGACACTCATGATTTATTCATGAAGAAACAAGCGCGCTATGCGCTCGCGCGCATGACCGAATAGAAGCGGTCTGCTCGTCGGAAACGCGCAACAATGCATTATGATTTACTATGCAAAAGGTATGCGTGAGATCGTTGTATAAACGCTCGTGTTTAAGTAGATGCAACGGAACGTTCCCCGGGTGTTCGTGAAAAGTGCCCCCAATGAATGGCCACTCACGTACAGGCTCCGCGGCTGGCAATCTTAATGGCGGTTTCCGGTATCGAGGGTTCAACCGTTTTGTTGGTTTTGCTGTTACGAAGACGAGGCGGCACTTTTGGGATTGCACTCTGCTGCGGTTATTTCAGGATTTAGTTTTGTCGAGAACAATTATTGTGATTGGTTGGTATGAATGTCGTGTACGAAAGTATGTTGGTAAGAATGAGCGTGTTCTGAATGATTGCTGCATGGTATGATCGTCAATTCGTTATTGAAATCTGAGAGAGAAAGTGAGAAAGAAAAAAACGAAAGTAAAATTAAAATTGTGTAAAATCAAGATAAAAGATAAGAACAAAACGTTATTGTAATTATTAATTAAATTCATCTTATTATTATTATTATTAAATATTAAAATCTGAAAGGCTTTCATTTCTCCATTGAAACTAAAAATATTGTCCCTGACCACGTCAAAATCCAACAAGTTTGGTAGATGTTAAAATGTCCCCTGGTTTGGATATTAAGAAGGGGTGAAAGGTAGGAAGAATTGTAATGGCACCTGATAATGAGCTTATTTGGTGATGCATTGAATTTAATGGAAAAGTAGGGGAGTTGGACTTTAATTTATGTCATGGATGTTTGATGGCATTCGTGGAAAAAGATAATTTGCTATTCTTGTTCATAATTGAAGGCTAATGTCTAGATTCAGGTTAGGTTCAGGATCTAGGATGAGCTAACAGAGAAGGTCTCAACCCCTTAGACCCCTTTTTACTTTTATTAATTATCATTGTTATTAAATGTGGTAAATAAATTCTAATGCTCGACATACGCAATTATCAACAGGACAATATTAACTTTAAATTGGCAGAAAGTTTAGTAGTATATTCGCAACTGGATGAACCCCAGAAAGTGATTCTAATCTTTTGGTCCACGGTGTAGAACACTTAACTTTTAAATTTAAACGATTACGGTTCGGTGTTTAGTTAACCGGTTCAGGGTATCCTCCGTATAATCCAGGGCGGTCTGTTTTCGCTATGAATTTGCATAAACGGTTACAAATTCTCTGGCGCCCTGGAGAACTAAGAAATAAACAACTGGGCTTGTGGTGCACGGTTTAAACAGCTCCACCTGGGTCCACGTCACGTTGCCGCAAACTCAACTTGCCAGCGTGGCCGAACGAAATTTTCGTGCGCATTTGCTGGCATTAAATATTAACCAGGTAAAAGAAAGTTTGTAGGGTCGTGGATAAACGAATCTCGCGACGACACGATCAGGTGTGTATAACCCTGTGCATATAGTATAACTGTATAACCCTAACCTAAACCTAACCCTAACGATCATTCCGATATTATGTTAGGAAAAATGCAAAAATGAGATAATCGTATTATTAACACTAGATTGCCGGAGTGAGTCAATCTGACTCACTTGTGATTTTGGCAAGTTCAAGTATCATATGAAAAAAATAGAAGTAAGGGCGTTTGTGCTGAATGTAATAATAAAATTTGCAGAAAATATATTTTAAAAACAGCATTTATATGTAAAATATAAATAAAATAAAATATGTATTGTTTTGAACAAACTTTCTTAAAAATAAAGTTTTATTTTTTTTTTTAAACTTCAATTTTCATGTTTGAGTCAAATTGACTCGATTCAGGTAAAATAGATGTATACCAAACATCCGGCAATCTACCGTTAATAAAATTCGACGAAGGATGAATCCTAAATATGCAAATAACCTGTTAACGCTACGTTTACGGACATTTCTTGTGCAGCTATTTCTAACATTTACGATTTACGCAAAGATAGCTACGTAAGGAAATTCTTGGACTGTTTAACGTTGCCAGAAGCGTTTCATATTGTTGGGGAAACTTACCGGTCACCACGAGTCTTGCATAGGAGGAACTTTCCACGATGTCACCTGTGACACGATGCACGGTCCTGCATCGATAACTGGACTGGGCGTCGGACGCGGTGACCAAGAACACCAGGAGTTCACCCGTGGGCAGCATGTGATGTCTGTCATCTGCAACATAATTGTTCGAATCGTAATTCAGTGATTCTATTTATGCAGACGGAATCAAAGAACTTGCTGAAAATATATTCTTTCTATTTTTCCATATACAGTAGCGGACAAAAGTTTAACCCTTTCGCTACGGGAGGATTCTTTGGCGCGCAATTTCTGCTGAACAAGCTATCACGACAAAAATGTGCACTTACGGAAAAATTGCAATTCCCCGTAGTGCGTTCAATATCGCGGACTCTTACGCAGAGCATAACTGTAATCGGCCGTAGAAATGAAAGGGTTAGAAAATTATCGCATAATACAATAATACTCTGTTCGTGAAACTTCACAAGTCGAGAAATTGCAGAAGAGTTTGTCATTCATCACACAACGGTTGGAGATCACATTAAATCTCTTGGGTTTGTGTTGAAGCAAAGTGTTTGGGTTCCACATGAATTAACGGAAACGGAAAATACGACAGAACTTTCCCTCCAACCCAATAGCATATTTGTGATAATAATGAATGCAATACATTTGTTATAATAAATATTATAGTAAGTATTCACCAATCACACGTTATCGCTTCGCTTACCACCAAAGTGTCTGGAACTTTGATGGATTGAGTCAGAATTATATATTAAGCTGTACAAGTCGAATACAAAATGTTTCGAGGAATAACGTACGCGTGTGGCGAATTTTCGATTTGCATTTAAATCTTTCGCGAGAATGATCCGCTTCACCGAACCCTGTGACACATCCCCCCCTCTCCCGTTCCGATTCTTCGTCTAACATTCCTTCACCGGGGGTGCCTCCTCTATTTTTTCCCCGGCTCTTTATCGAAATTCCAGGGAAACCGTGTCCCGTAGCTCGCAGCCAGCAGCGCGGTTCCATTAATATGCAAATTTCTCTAATGGAAAATCCGCCCCGTTGTCCGCGTGGACGTTGTGCACGTGTCGTAAATCGGTGAATAATAAAAATGGCCGGCCGCGCCGTTAGCGTTGAAAATGATTTGGAAACTAGGCCTGGCTCGTTTAACCATGAGCCCAGCGCCGCCGCCGCCGCCATTAAGCGACGAAATGAAAATTTCCCGTTGTCTAGGCGTTTCGTTGCGTTTGACCGAAATAACGGCCGCCACACCACTGTGCCAGAGTTGGCCCGAGGGGATGCGCACCGGCGAACAGTTAATTCCGTGCAGCGGCGCGCGGATCGATGCTCGTGAAAAAAATCTCGCGAGTTCGCTGTGCATCAATCGTGTAACCTGCTCTCTCAACGTGGGGGAGAAAAAAAATGCATGGCAGTTCCGAATCGGTGATTCGGTCAGAACTTGCGTGAAACAGTGGGTCGGAAAATGTGGGGTAACATTTTCACATTTATCGTGGACCAACCGTGAACGTTCGATTATTGGCGATGGATAATTCGGGAGGACTTTAATGCTCTCGCGAAGGTTCCACGAAGCTTTTCAGCTTGAGGAAAATACGAGTGGATAGGTACAGTAATGGACAAAAGTTTAAGAGCAAAGGGTTAAAAAAATTAATTATTTAATTAATAAGATGTAACAGTGTAAATAAAATTTGTACTCTATGCTAATTTATAAATGGTGTTCTACTATAATGACAATAAAAATTAATAGATTTACATACAGATTTTACATTGTACTGTTGCCTTAAACTTTTGTCCTTTACTGTATTCTATCGGTCAAAAGGTTAGGATTACTTTCAAATTTGTTGCCATGCTAAATCCCTTCTTAATTATCTTATCTATTCCTTAAATACCCTTAAGTCACTTCATTCTTTGTGATTTTAAATTATTGCATTTCCGAATATGCATGTGGGTTCAAACTTTTGGCCCTTAATGTACCTGCAGGATAAGTACGAATATAGAAAGATATTACTCCATATCTGTGCTTATTTTTTCACGTAGCTTTACCTTCTTTCGGATTACAGCATTAATTCAGGAGCACGCTTTATAAGCTGGCTTTCACCTGACATCACGTTGCTTTCAAGCAGCGCCAGATCAACTTGTTCATTTTCCTTTTATTCCGTAATGCTCGATGAATGTTGCAACAGAAGCGGATGGAACTTTTCCCTCCCTTTAGTTGAAATAGTTTTTCAACGCACACAAAAAGGGGACGATTTATTTATCAGCAGAACGAGTCGAGTCGTGAAATAAATCAATCGATTCTTTCGAACGGAACCCGTGCTAATTACACCCCCTCCCCCTCAACCCTCCGTTTTCTGGGTCCCGTTTTACTAAAACATCGCGAGGATTATCGGATTAACAGACGCATGCTCTTCTGTTACCGAATACGTAATCACGCGTAAATGGCAGAATAATGTTTCAAGAGTATTCCTTTCGCGTTAACTGAATACCCCTGCATGGGTCCGATCAAGAAACGGAAAGGGCTGGAATTGCGTTGGAAGTCGTCGAAATAACCCCCTCCCCCCCAAACGAATGGACGGTCATAAAGCTTCAGGCAACATGACGTCAACCATCGACTATTTGAAACATGGCAGATCGATTAACGTTAGAAGAGATCGTTAATTCCGAAAACCGAACAGTTTCGTACGGAATTAAGTAGGTTGCTTCACCTACGAATCGTCAAATGCAGCATCATTGAATGCAGCTTGATTTAATCAACGTCGTTTATTTTCTATGTTATTCGCGATAGATTTGGGTTTGCTTCAGTTACAGTAGCGGACAAAAGTTTAAGACGACAGGACAATGTGAAATATAATTTTGTAGTTCCCAAACATTGTTTATCTATTAATTTTTATCGTTATTATAGTAGAACACTGTTTATTGATTAGCATAGAATACAAATTTTATTTACACTGCTATTTCATATTAATTAATTAATTTTCAAATCTTCATTTCAAATCAAACATTTTCGATTCTCAACAGAAATGGAACATTTTCGAATAGAGCACAATAATATAACAACATTTGAGAAAATATTTCAACCTTTTATTGCTACTTCCTGCACTCCACGAATACACAGCCTGCAACCTAACTTTTCAACGTATTCAATTAAGTTTGAATACCTTCTGTCAATGTATTAGTACATTTATGTACGAATGGTGACATCTAACGTAAAAAAAAGAGAGAGAAAGGGGGGAAGTGAACAAGAGAAAATCGGCAAGAGTACACATAGGAAAAAATGCGTTATAACAAAGAAAAGAGTGTAAACATAAAAACGTGTATATGTTTGGTAATCAATAAATATACTATTATTATTAAACAAAAGGAATTTTTAATTTCACACACTCAATCGCCCATCAACCGATTCGAACCGTTTCGAAGCATAGCTATCAAAAGCAATACCGTTAGAACGAGAAGGGTTGGTGGAGGGGGAGGAGGGGTGGTTAACGTGGCTGAAAGAGTGGCAAACGAAACGGGCCGCGCCTTCTAATGTAAATTACGCGAAATCGTTGCACGAGTGACGCCACATGGCACAAAGGGATGCTTTAGCCGCTATTTTCCCAGCTTTTTCCCCCGGCTGACACGAAATATATTACGTAAATTCCCTTCTTCCGCGACCATTTTCAACGCCGGCCCGCCAGCACGCGTCAGCGTGCACGTGTGTGTGTGAATGTGCCGTGCGTGACGCGGTAGAAAATGCATCGCGCGAAAATGTTTTTGCCAACGCGTTCGCACCTCGACGTATAAACGACTGCATTTGCTCCGATACAGTATTCATGCTCGTTGGCCCTCATCCCCCCCTTCATGTCCTCCTCCAGGCCAACCATCCCTGTCCCCTCCCCCTCCGTGCACCCCTGACTCTCGCGTAGCAGTGTCAATATTTCGTAGTTCGTCGCGTAGCGCGTGTCCCCCCCTTATCTACTCTGGACCTATCCGTGTATTGTATTATTCTCGAGGAAATTGCTTGGAATTCCAGCCATTGAAACGGCCCGGTTATGGCCGCTGGGAAAGTGGAAATGCACGTGAGTCTGGTTACCTTAACGGGTTTCAGAACGACACGGTCCCTTGGGATGCTTCTATTCGACAAGTTGACTGATGGCTGTTCTGCCATGGAGTTAGGGTAAAGATTTCGGTAAACGTTTGGAGAAAATTGCTTATGGAAACGAATTTGTTCGTGTGATGATTCGCAAAATTTCTGATTCATTGTAAACTGTGAATTTTACTGGTTTAGATTGGGTGAAAGATTTTTTTAATTTATTTTTGCCTAAGGCTAATGGTAATAAAGGTTTTAGTAAGATTTAGTGAACTTCAGACAGTATTAAATGTCGACTGCAGCGAGCTGCCCGTGAATTTCTGTGAACCCGTTAAGGTCGACGTATGACGACACGAGTGCGTCGAAAGGTAGCCAGCAGAGAGGGAGAAAGCGAAAGTCTGGCAAAAATGTCTGAATGGTCGACGATCTCGCCGCGTCCCCTATTTGCATACGTCGCGCGCAGACTTGACAGGAAAATTTTATTATCTCGCAAATTAGCAGCCGAGGTTACGAGTAAATTGCGTTGTTGTAAATCGTAAACCAGGGTGTTTAAACGTTTCTTTAAGGTGTATAGAGCTCTTCCATGAGAGTAATGTTGGAGATTTTTTATTTGCTTCAACATCAGCTGACTACTTGCCCTGACGTTTCAGGAAACAATATAAAATAATGGAAAAAGCTTATTGAGCTTATATTATAGCTTATATTATTGAGCTTATATAAAGCTTATAACCACCTCCTCTTCCTTCAACATCAATAATACGTATAACATTGCTTTGACAAAATGATGCAAACCACTTTTGTGTTCCTTTTATTCAAATTGATGATACAGAAAACCACGGAATCTACTGATTGCGCCAGGTCTGACTTATCGCGTCGCTCTACTACTGGTGATATATCGAACCGGCAAACCGCTCTCAGTCCGGAACCGATAAACGCACCGGAACAGCTAAAAAATCCAGCAACAATCCAGTCGGCTAGTCGCTAGCACATACGCTAATCGATTCCCCACTAAACTCGGCGAAACAATTTACCGGCAACGTGGCAGAAACAATGGCTATAATCCCACTAGAAAACCGATAACCGAATATCGAAACTATCGAACACGGGAAAGATACTCGAAGTATTCTAACCTCTTTTAGAACTTTTGCAACGCAGCCAAGTTCTCTTTGATCTTCTGGTACTGAAGAAGGTACTTTTCCGGTAACAGTTTAAGGAGATTTATCACGAAAAGGAGAAAGTTAATAAGAGGATCGTTACATTTTGGTATCAAACGTTTGATAATCCTGTCTTTAGTGTGCAAGAATGAAATCAGAAAACAACCGAACCCGAATATAACCTGAACAGAACCCAAACTAAACCGAAATTTAAACATAATTCAAACCAAACCCAAACCCAATCCGTGAATCTAATTCGAACCCCACCCAACCCAAGTTCGTTCCGAACCAAACCTAACCGAAACACAACCTAAACACAAATATAGCCTAAACCAAACCTAAATTTACCCAGAATCCAAACTGTACCTAACCCGAACCCAAAGCAATCTAAACTCAACACAAACCTAGACATTCTCTGAACCTCACCCGAATCCACCTCAACCCAAAACCCAAACAAAGCATAACCCAAACCCAACCAAATTCAAGCTCAACCTAAACACAAGTATAACCCAAACTAAACCCAAATTTATCCACAATCCAAACCTTACCTAATCCGAACCCAAACCAACCTAAACCCAACCCAGACCTAGACATACCCTGAACCTAACTCAAATCCACCTCAATCCAAAACCCAACCCGGACAAAACCCAAACAAAGCATAACCCAAACCCAACCAAATCCAAGTTCAACCTACACACAAGTATAACCCAAACCAAACCCAAATTTATCCAGAATCCAAACCGTACCTAATCCGAACCCAAACCAACCTAAACCCAACCCAGACCTAGACATACCCTGAACCTAACCCAAATCCACCTCAAGCCAATCCTAACCCTATCCAAACCCAAACCAAACTCAAATCTACGCATCCAAACCCAAACCTAACCCATACCTAATCCAAACTTGATCCCCCTTCCTTGATTGTACCGTCGAATATACAATGAAAGATAAAACGCTCTCCGGTCGATGGTGAAAAATCATCAGAAAGCGACGCGAGGTCTCCTGTTCGCCGTTGGCCGACCGGAAAACTTCGTTTCAGCCGCGCGACTGGAATTTCACGCTAATAAGAGTAATGGACTGCAGCAGAGGTTCCGCGGGCGTAAAACACGACCCCTGCAGCCTCCACGATACATCCCCGACGCCGCCGGGAAATGACAGACCTCGCCGTCTATTTGGCTGATGGCGCGGGATTTAACCAGCCCTCGTTCGACCACGCGAATATTTTTGCACGTGCACGCGGAATAATATGCACGAATAATCCGACCGCCGCGTGGAACGCCAGAATAGGGGGTCGGGGCGAGCATGGTTCTCGCTGACGGACTATGGAAAACCGGATGCAGCGCCGTCGAAAAGGGGCGCCATAGAAGTTGCCATCGAATAGAGGGACGGAGGAGCGTGGAGGTCGAAGTGAAACCGATTTTGCGGATTTAATCTTCCTGCAAGTAGTCTTCGGCGAGTGCCGGCACGCGTGAATGGGGATAGCAGATTTCCGGCCGGGTCAGATGAAACATTTTTTAATACCCATTAACCGACTGAAATGCCATTTAGCCGGTGTGTAATAATTCTAAAAGCACCGGGCTCCAGAAGGGACAGCCCGCTCTACCCTCTCGCCCCTGCCCGTCCCCATATCTCCGCCATCCTTCGTTCCTTCTGTATGGGGGCTGCATACCGTGTTTTCGCTTCTTGCTTTTTTCTACCCTCTTCCACCCGTTCGTCGGCCGGGAAGCGAAATCGAGAATACAATAGCACGCGAACGAACGTAGCGGCGGTGAGCTTTTAGCCGTTCGAGCATTTAATCCTGGCGAAAACGCCAGGTGAACGCGTATTGTTTGTATATTAGAGGAATATCATCCAGTCTGTTGTCTGTCCGCGCTAACGTACCAACGGGACGTATCGAGACTTCGACAAATTGCCAACGGTACGGGAAATTCTGTTTCCTCTCGTTTCGCTGAGAATTATCCTGTTAGATACCGTGAAAGCAAGCGGAAGAACGAACGTCAAAGTTTGTTTGCGTGTGGAGCTTGATGGAGCGAAATTAGATTTTTCCTATTTTTATTTTTGGTTTTTATTTGGTACAGTTAACGTGATAACAATTCTGTGTTTATCACAGCAGGTAGTTAAGACCAGCTGGATTATTAGCTTAACGTTTAACGGTTGTACAAGTATTTGCAGTCCGGTGATGATTATTCTAGCCGGTGCAATAGCGAGCACGAACACTCTGACTGTCTGATCCACGATTTCATCTGTCAAGCGGCACGGGATGCGTGTAACTTTTCGACGTCAGCAACATTTGCGTTTACGTTCCCTGTTAATCAAACGCTAGCGCTACTATCTCCTGGTCTACCGTTTAGAATTTAGCTTCGAGGCTTCGAGCAGAACAATTAGAACCGCATGGGATTTTAGACGATCGATCGTTTTACGATACTTGCTTCTCGAAGTTCTATTAGCCGATTAACGAGAAAAAAAACACTGAAGTTTGGTGCAGTGGAAATGTAAAACAAGAAATATAAGGTTGAGGATATCCAAAGATAAGTGGTACCCGTGTAAAATGTATTGTTTTGCATGCAAAAATAGGATGAAAATGTAGAATAATTTATTTTGATGCGATATTTCATTATCGAGAAAATTGAGTTTCAAGATTCGTTTGATATTTTTGTCTGATCAATTTCACAGCATACTACTGGATTTACTATATTTAATTGTTGCAATAGTGTGACAAAATAGGACGTATACGTTTCGAGTACCTAACTTAAGTAGCAGGAAAGCTGTGAAAACAAGTAGTATACAGTGAAATTGGTCAGCCACGAATAACCAAACGTTCGCCGTATGAACTAAACGGTATGATTCGCTTACTCTATCGTCGTTCAAGCACATTTTAAGATCCTTTTATTGTGCTGGATATTCTCTAGAGTGCAGCCTATCACAAAACACGGATTTTCGATTTCAAGGAAAGTTTGTTGTTGCTTGTTCGTCCGTCATCTAATAAATCAACAACGGATTTTCGAAACAAACGCGCTCACCCCTGCCCACCTTCACCCCTCCCCCCGCCCCGTCTCCTCTATGCCTTGTCATTCGCTTATCGGGGTTATGAATCTCGCGCAGCCAGATCGCGATAGAACGGGCGCTTTAAATCGCGCCAACTTTCCTCGTATAAATCCTTTTCGTCTCTCCTCCGACAGCTTCCGCTCGACGAACGTGCTTCCAACAGAATCCCGTGGACGTCCGCTATTCAGATTAACTTGTGGAGGTCACGTGCGATTGTTTCAGCTTGTTCTAAAGTGGCGATGAAAGAGCAATCCTTCGGTCCGGGAAACAATGGAAGAAAATACGGTTGGTACGCTTGATAGCTTAGCATTGTTGGCACGACTGGGCGTGCTCGAAACATTGTTAACTCGACGAGCACCAAAAATGAAACTAAAGCAACGATCTGCCCCGGTATCATCTAATCCAGAACTGCGCAACTAGGGAAATCTGATAAACCAAGTAGTATTGCTTACGACATCTCAGACGTTCACTGACGCTGACACTTCCTGCTGTAAAAATATATACATCTGCTGTACAGTGCTCAAGAGTTGGCCCCTTGGAAGAAATGAGGTTCTACGTGCCCATGGGGCCAACTCTTGAGCACTGCACAGCAAATGTACACGTTTTCACAGTGGAAGGTCTCAGCGTCAATGAATGTCAGAGATGTCGTAAGCTATACTACTTGGCTTGCTCTAAGGGCTGCCTTAGTTGCGCAGCTATGGATTTGATTGTGGCTTTAGTTTCATTTTTGGTAATTGTCGAGTTAACAATGTTTCAAGCAGAGCTCAGATGCGGCTCAGGTGTGCCAACCGTATTTTCTTGTGAATGTCTGAGACGTCGTAAGCTATACTACTCGGTTTGTTGGACTGCCTTAGTTGTGCAGCTGTGGATTAGATGGATCTGGGACAGATTGTTGTTTCAGTTTCATTTTCGAGATCGACAGAACATAACCAATTTATTACCACTACCATTATCCACTAGCTACCCCCCTCCCCCTATTGATCTCGATGAAAGTGGAAGAGCTTACGTTGTTGAGTCACAAATGAAGTTACAAATGAAGGAAGTGGAATAAATGCAACAGCCAAGTGTGGTTATTGGTCTTCCAGTTGTGCAACTCTGATCTAATCGAATGTTGATCTCAATTTTACACCCCCCCCCCCATCCCTTTCGCCGTGAAACGAGTTCAGCCATTTCCGTTCTATTAAGTGTCCGCCCAAAATTTCGGCGAATACACGTGATTCCGAAGATCGTCGAAGATATTCTTACATAGTATGGCGAAGGGGGTCGAAAAACACCGGGGGGAGGCGAGCAACGTTGTTGAAAACTGTTGGGCAAAGTTTCTCGTTCTTGCGAGAACGATAAATCGATATCTGTTAGGCGGCGTTCGTTTTTCACCGAGCTTTTTGCGCGGCCCGCGTTATTCCTCGCCGATCCCCGAAGAAACTTTCCCTTCGGAAAAGCGACTCCGTGGAAAAAAAACTTCGGTTTTAAGCTGTTCGAGCTGTAAACTGTCATCGCCTATTTACCCGTGTAACTATCCCCGGCAAGAACATCGATGAAAAATTTAAGACGGAGTTACAAAATGAATAAGAAATTGGAAACCCCAAATTTTAATCGAAACCAGCTTCTATTCTTAAGACTGCACTTCTATTATCAGACTCGGCGTACAATTCTTTTTCAAATTTCAAGGCAGTTCGCGTTAAATCGCATACTGCCCAGGAATATTTAAAGGATTGCCAGTGGTACGTGTACCATCGGTTGAGAACCACTGCTCTACAGTAGGGGACAAAAGTTTAAGACCAAAAAGCCAAAGAAAACAAATTAATTAATTAATAAGAAAGAACAGTATAAATAAAATTCATGTAAATCAGTAAATAGTGTTCTACCATAATGACGATAAAAATAAATATATGAACAATATTTGCCTACCGTAAAACTAAGTTTTACATTGTTCTGTTCTCTTAAACTTTTGTCCGTTACTGTAGATCAGTGGTTCTCAACTGACGCTACAGGTGCCACTGGTAATACTTTAATTATTCCTGGGCGGTATGTGAACTGACGTGAACTACTTTAAAATCTTAAGAAGAAGTGTACGCCTAGTCTGATAAAGTACAGTCTTGAGAATAGAAACTAATTTCGATTAAAATTTACGGTTTCCATATTTCACAAATTTCTCGTTTGTTCTGTAACTCTGTCTAAAATTTTAAGAAGCAGTTTATGTTTCGGAAAATCTCGAAAGACGTAGAGTTAACCGACAGACTAGCAATTAGACGGTAACAATATATCAAAATGGGACGGAAAATGCAGGTCGAACACGATCAGCCTTTCATTCTTCCCTGTGCTTTCGGGGAACAGGTTGAAGGGAGGGAAAGCTCGTTACCCGATCGAGATTTCGTTGAGCGTAAATCGAAGGGAAAACAGTTCATGGTATTCGGTGTTTGTCCGCGGCGTGCGAGCCTGGAACGACGCCGGAACGATATCGCAGTGATAACAGCTCCGGGCTGTTTTCATTCACAGCACTCGCGAGTTCAGAGAACTTGCCGGCTAGACAAACCGAAAGTTACTCGTTTGTAAGCTTTTCGCCTCCAAGAACGCCAAGCAGATTCTCGCTTGACACCTCTCGCCGAAACATAATGCCGTGCGATCAACGTTAGATTGCTGCGTCTCGATTCGTAAGACGTTGTTCAATCTTGGGTCTGATTGATTTCAAAACCACGAAACATCGATTTTGATCATACTATCGCGTACACCACCGAACGAAAGTTTGGGTTAACACTTGTATCAATAGAAATGATTGATTATGGTAAGAGAAATACTTTTTAACAATATAATGATACAGAATTAGTAAAAATAATTTTCTACAATATGATAATGATACTAAATTAATAAAAATAATTTTCGACAATATAATAATGATACAGAATTAATAAAAATATTTTTCTACAGTAAAATAATGATACTAAATTAATAAAAATAATTTTCTACAATATAATAATGATACTAAATTAATAAAAATACTTTTCTACGATATAATAATGACACTAAATTAATAAAAATACTTTCCTACGGTGTAATAATGATACTAAATTATTAAAAATATTCTTCTATAGTATAATAATGATACTAAATTATTAAAAATACTTTTCTACAGTATAATAATGATACTACAATTTTTTGTAGTAACACAATTCCAGGCTATTCCTTTACAACTTACTGCATTCCCCGAAATACACAGAGATTGCAAACTTTTGGCCATTACTGTACACTGACATAGGTACACAATCAACCTTATGTGATTCTTCTAGCACCTTTTTGGTATAGCAAATTTGCTATAGCTCACTCTGAATCTTTATACCAGCATAAATTTCGTCTTTGAACGTGGAAATTTCTCAAAATCAGAAGTCCACGTCACAGTTCGAGCGTTCAGCAGACCAAGGGTTAAAGAGTGCTCTAAATTCGCGGCGTCGAAGACGCAAAGAGGGAACAGCTTTCTTCGATCCGCCCTATGCATTCTGATGCCAGCCATCGCGCGGATCTGTCGCGGTAATTACACGAGCGCAGCCGCTTTTTGCATGGAATCCACTTAAATCGAGGCCCTTGGAATGCACGGGCCATTGAGCATCGTTCGAGCAGAGGTCCACGATGGAAAGGAGTCCAGAATGCGACGGCCCGGGGGAGGGACGGAGGGGGGAACAGGAAGAGGGACGTCGATGTTCCCGTCGACGGTGCAAGTGCACGGTTAGGCGAAAGGGGTCGCGCAGGATACTGCCAGGCAGAAGATAGTTCGGGATTCCCTGTACAAGGGGGGGGGGGGGCATGATCAGCCCCGGGCGAATTTGCATTGTGGCCGGACGCTTCGTGTTTGAGCTGCACTGCAGCCGCCGCTGCATCTGTTCGCTGCGCTTTAATCCTCGAGGAGAACCGTCGATAGCCCCCATTGTGCAACCGAGGGTCGATCGTTATGTTTCATCGTCGTGTTTTGCCCGACGGCAATAAGAACACGGACAAAGACAGCAGTGTGGCGTGTAAAGAATTCGAAGATTATCCGAAGCTCCTCCGTTTCTTTATCCATTCATGGGCGTAGCTGAAGACATCAAATTTGGACAGGGATCTCTTTTACCCTCTAAACTGTCTATGTTGTCGCGATGGTAATAAAAGTAACGATAAAGATAGCACTAAGGGATACTTTATTTTGTTTCCTTATGTTTTTATATTTATTATATTTATTCGTTATATTTTTATATTTATTATATATGCTGTTGTATTTAGTTTGTTTTTCTAAGTGTCCCCTTTCCTTTCCTTTGTCTATATTTATGGAGGAAATAGATCCTTTAAGATGCATAAAAATTATTCCTAATAATATTCCTAATAAATTATTCCTAATAAAAAGAGTGGTGAAATAAAATTAACCCTTTGCACTTGTACGTCTCAGCGTATGCGACATCACAAGTTTTACCGTGGAATTTTCATTTTTTTTAAATTATACTCATGAAATGTTACAGCTAAGTATGCTAATAACGCGTTGGAAAAGTTTCGTTTTGATTGAATAAAAAAATAAATTCCGAGTTGGCGGTAATATTAATGATCATATTAAATTCGAGTGCAAAGGGTTAATCATGTAAAACATTTTGGAGGAGTCACAAGGTTCGTTATAATCATACAGGATAGAGCAATTGCATTGACAAGCAAAGTTATTGTTAAAGATCGAACAAGTGTCTGGGGTATTGCGAACGTTGCGAAGCAAATCAGGTGCATTTCGATGCAACGAACGAAGGCAGACGTGGAAATGAGAACCGTGACGGGATTGCCGGCAACTTCTGTTCTACCATGCGACTATCGCGATGCAATCTTATCACGATTTCCCTTCGCGATACCGCCGACGAATTATTAAAGTCGCCCACAGTTTCGACCTGTGTCGACACGCTTGGTGTTCGAGTAGCAACGACGACGGACATCTCCTGCTTAATTTTCATCCGTTGGATTCCTCCTGTTTTACAAACCCGATCGAATTGCTGCGGTCGAAGGTTTTTCGACGACCAATAGCGGCTGGCCTGGTAATGCCAATACGAAGAAGGACTCGCGAGGATAAGAAGAATCGATTAGAGGAACTCTGAACCGAGACTCGAGGCCAGATCTTTCGCTTTGTCCAACCAGACCGGTCTATTATAATCGAGCTAGCCCAGGTCCTCATCAGGTCTTCCCCGTTCTGTAGGAAATTGCTGTCGGACGGGACGAACTCAAACTAGTGCCCTCAGAGACTCGAATAAGATGGAACCGCGTATATATCTATATTTCGATCTTGAACTACAAAATTCTCCTTTCGACCCTTCGCTCTGTGCTACGAAAGTTAGACGGAAATGTGCCCCCCCCCCCCTCTACTCTTCGCTAAGTCTCGTAATTATCAGCGAACGCGGCACAAACTTTTAGTTGCATTCCGGGAACGCACCCGAGGCTGGCTATATGCAAAATGTCCACGACGAATGATATAGCGGAGTAAAAGCTGATTCTGCATGCAAAAATAAGCCGAGAACGTGGAATAAACTTTGTTCGTACAATCGCTCTTTCTCGAGATAAACAACTTTAAAAATTCGGTGAATTACGCGTCTGAATGCTGCTGGCTGACGAATTTCATTCTGCACTACTTGTTTCAGCTCAGTTTGTACGTTAAGCGTATTAGTTTCTTAAAAGATAAATGTTTCACGCTAGGTTTACGGGACCGGTTAATTTTAATGGGTTTAGAACTTCATGAGCAAAATTTGCAAAAACAATTGTTATTACTCCTAACAATTTTTGCTAAGTTTAAAAAGAAAAAAGGGGCTGGAACTTAGCTGGAACTTAGCTGCCAAACTAATAAATACACAAGAAATGTCTGTAAATCTAGTGCTAACTTCGTTGCATAGTTACAGCTATTGAATACGCCAAGTATAAGTAGTACGTGGCGAAATTAGTCAGACCGAAACAGTACCGAATCCACGCGTATCTCACAAATCTTTAAGCTGGATTTTCTCGAAAATGATGCGTCGTACAAAAAAATTTTATTCCACGTTTTCGATTTATATTTGTGTGGAGAATAAAATATGTGAAAGGGAACCCAACTGTAAATGTGTTGGCCAATCTAGACAGTCTCACCTGCGATGCGTTACAAACGTCTGACAAGTGGACGACAAACGTTCGGATTAAATCAAACAGCGCGAAGCACCGAGGGGGCAAAAGGCGAAGCCCTGGCCGTTCCCGGAGGAAAATCCAATCTTGCAATCGGAGAGGAAAGCGGAAGGGCCGCGGGACGAACGAGCACGGCCGCGTCTGAATGGGAAACGAATCACTCGGAAAAGTTTCAGTCGCTCGCAGATCAACCCGCCGACGCGAGAAAGTTCCCGTTTATTCGGTATAATCCGTTTGAGAGGGATCGAGCAGAACTGCTATCGACTATTTAGCGAAGTTTTCGATATGGACCGAGGAAAAAAAGAGGGGAATAAACGATGAGGAAAGGAGCATAAAATTTCAAATGTAAAATGTAACTTAGCTAAGACTAATATTAATGTAACACTTTGACTCAAACATCCTATTTTAGCTTTGTTTTATATTGCACGTTAAAAAATCCTTGTTTTCACGTATACAGTAGCCGACAAAAGTTTAAGACCAAAAGGTCAAAGAAAACAAATTAATTAGTTAATAAGGAATAGCACGATAAATAAAATTTGTATCCTATGCTAATCAATAAATAGTGTTCTACCATAATGACGACAAAAGTAAGTATATGAACAATATTTGCATACCATAAAATTATGTTTTGCATTGTTCTGTCATCTTAGCTAAGGCTAAGACTAATATTAATGCTGAGATTTAAAATACTTTGATCCAAATATCCTATTTTACCTATTTTTTTTAAATTCTTGTTCGCACAATATATCACTCACACTTAAATGCCTGTTAATAGCAGTAAATGAGTTTAAGGTATTCGATTCAACGATAAATGGAATGAAATTCCTATTTCTCGAATAGATTTCACAGTTCAGACTGAAGTATGATATTCGTATTAAATTTACGTTGACATGTGTTTCCTGAAGCCAAAACGTCAGATATTCAGTAACGCGAAACTTTCAACAAACAGTGCACGATAAACTGACAAGTTGCTCGAGTGACACAATACGGCCATTATGATAGGGAAAAGGGAAGAAGTTGTAGAAGTTCTGCGAAGAAAAAGCGATGGAGTGCAGAAATCCTTGAGGGGAGGAAACGTTGAGAGACGGATGGGAGATAAAAGTTGTAAAATTTAACGCGCACTGCGTTTAATCAGCGTTCGCTTGTGGATAAACCAACAACTGTCACTTTTGCTATGTCAACTTCCTCGCCTTTCCGTCTTTCAAGTGGGATTTTACAGACCTTTTTTTTAAAAGGTGCCAAGTAAAAGCTACGGTGTAAGTCTGGATCAACTTCACTCTTGAATACATTTAGATTAATGTTAAGAGCAGATCGTTTTACGTACAAAAACAAGTTGAAAATGTGGAATAACTGGTTTTCGTATGATCTTCTGGTTTTGAGATGAAAATAGTTGAAGAATTGTGAGATGTGCACGCAATTATATCTTGGTCTGATAAATATTGTTCTATACTACTTGTATCTATTACATTTGGACAGTTATAATTTAAAAACGGCATACATTAAACGCCATTTAAGTAAATCGTATAACTAACAAGTAAAACATTAAAACAAGTAGTACAGAATGAAATTTGTCAGCCATCAGTAGTAAAGTGTGTATGCGTTTCATAAAATCTATAATATCGTTTATCTCAAAAACGAAACGCCACTCATAGGAACTTTATTTCACATTTCCAACGTATCTTTGGACGTACAGTAATATTTTGTTTGCAACATCATTACCGTCGAAATCGCCTCCATAAAAAATTTAACTTAAAACCTTTCAACAGCCAGCTTTATTTCCTGAAAAGCTGTAATTCCTGAAAATGACGAATTTCTGCAAACAACTTTTCCGTTATCGCGTGATTGCCTCTCGCAGAGTTACAGATTAGCATAAAAAGAAAAAGTTCATTAGCGTAACTTTTCACTGCGTCATTTGAATCACTCTTTTATAACTGCTCGATGGAACCTTTTTTTTTTCTCTCCCCCACATATAATACCACGATTCGCGTAGGATTTAGAGTGCGTTGGGGGAGGGGGGGGTGGGGTGGCCGCGATAATGTGTATACGCGGATACTCCAGCTATCCCCTCAGACTCTAATTAACTGGGGATATTGACCAGAGCGCGGCGTGCGTCCGCGTGTGTGCGCGCCGTAACGCAGGCTTTTTGCCGTGCACGGGTGCACGCGTTCGGCCGCGGCGCGCGCCACGAGGGGGCGGGCATGAAACCGGGCAAAAAAGTGGCTCCAATTTATCAGGGGCTTCCACGTTTTTATCGGCGCGCCATTTTTACGAGCCTCTTCAGCAACGGGGGAGTGTAAAACGTCAAAAAGCAGCTCGCGATCACGTGCACTGAGACGTGACATCGGTACCCGATACGATAAGGACCCTTTACGAATGCGTAACGAGGACGCATCCCGAATCGTGTGTTATTCGAGACGTGGAAATAACAGAGTCGTTGTTTTCATCGGGGTATAGCTGCGGACAAAAGTTGAAGACGGGTAGCGCAGTGTAGAACACTGTTTTATGGTGTGAAAATACTGTCTGTACATTAATTTTTATTGTTATTATGGTGGGGCACTATTTATTGATTGGCACAGAATGCAAATTTTGTTTGTCTTACTGTTCCTTACAAATTAATTTACTTTCGTTAACTCTTTGGTCTTAAACTTTTGGTAGCTACTGTAGATATCCTTGTCAATTTTTGTTTTCTTCACCTTACGATCATTTTAGTGATTGTACGTTTCGGCGTTTACCTTTTGAACGCTATTGGCGCATATATGCGTCTGACGAAAGTCATTTGTACGGACTATGAACGCATACAGTATCAGACAAAAGTTTAAGACTAGAGGACAATGTAGAATATAGTTTTATAGTTTGCAAATATTGTCTGTATTCTTATTAAGGTAGAATACTATTTATTGATTGGCATAGAATGCAAATTTTGATTATCATGTTATTCCTTATAAATTAATTAGATTAATTTCGTTAACTTTTTGCTCTTAGAATGTTGTCTGCTACCGTATGCTTGCCCTTTCAATATTGACCAGACAGGATACAATTTTAGAACTATAAGCAATACAGTCCAAAAATTGATTGTGCCAACTTTAACGTATAAAATTAACACGTTAAGTTCTCGGGGATCGATTCGATAGCATCGTTTCAAGGGAGCAGAATCAAGTTTCAGGATTTCTCGACACGTTCGACGTTTCAGCCTCGTCGAACACGCCTCTACTTATTGCAATTTCACTCACCGCTCTTCGGCGTGGGGAAGATGATGTAGGCGGAATCTCGAACCCAGGACGTGACCGTAACGTACTCCTTAACGAAGGTCGGAATCTCGCACCTGAGCACACCGGTGTTCCTCGGCAAGACGTAAGCGTCTCGCACTTGGATCTCGTACTTTTGACGAACCACTGGAGAAAACAGAATTACAGGATCAATTTTCTGGTAATAGGAACCGAGGAGGCGTTAACGTGCCCGGTAATTTTCCAAGAAACAACGCAGCAGTTCTCAGATGGCACGAAAACGAGGAAGGTACAGTAGGGGAAGAAATTAAGGGTGAAGAAACGATATAAAATAAATATTTTCATAGTACACAAATATTGTACGTTCTATTTATTAATACTTCAAGAGTTACTTCACCCTTAACCCCTTGAACGAGGAGGGAATTTCTTTTCTCGATCACTTGGTGAGTGGCTCTGTGCAATCAGTAATTAAACAGTATACGTATATATGCTCGACCCACTCAACGAGCGATCAAAAGAAGTAAATATATCTACTGCATCCCTGTAAGAGGTTAAATGAGTTAGGTGTTCGCAATTTCGCCATTCCTAAAGTAGAACAAATTTGCCAAATTGGAGATTGAAATTGTCGAACAGTATGAAAGCAGAGCTTCTAATGGTGGTTTCTATCTGCTCTATTCAAAGTGCTTCCACAGTCGCTGCAGTTATGTCGTATCGATGCATGTAATCTCTCAATGGGCCCTTAAAACCGACATCATCTCCAAATACACACCAGTTCATAAAGCATCGGGCACTGGAGAAGTTTAGTATAAGCAAATTTTATGTTAGAGTAAATATAGTCTTCTTATAGAGGAGGCTAAATTGTACTCTATTACCAAGATTATAATACGAGCCAAACATGATGAGTATTTTGATAAAAAAAGTACCGAGTACATTGTGAACAGCGTCACTACCTTTAAACGAACAAGCCTGTACAAAATAATCACCCTGTGCATAATAGCTTTGTTTCCCCCTCAAAAAATGACTTGCACAGTGTAGATCTTGATCTTGGCAGCGAATGCTACGTGTTGGTCCATAAGCGACCATAGATTCCAGGCGGCGCGCCCGCGAAACCGGAGGAAGCAGCGGCGATAAATGTAGTTGGCTTGGCTCTCCTGAACCACGATCATTCTTCCGTTTCTCCCACGAGTCCGCGGTTTAGAACGTCGTTCCGTGGAACGGCCGATTACGTTTACGAGCGGCCGGAGATAGCAGGTTGCCGGAGACACTGCTAGCAACTCCGATAGCGAAAAGAGCCTCCCGACGATTTTTACGCCGCGAGGAAACCGCCAGATCGTATGGCGTTAAGTATTCTCCGCTAGATGTTGGCGGAGCGCAACGGTAAGTCGCAGCGGGTTGCAGTCTCACGGCGCAACGCAAGGAAAAAATCGCGGCGGGTTGCAGCTTCGCGGCGCAACGCAAGGAAAAAATCGCGGCGGGTTGCAGCCACACGGCGCAGCGTAAGGAAAATATACTGGCGGGTTGCAACTGCACGGTGCAACGTAAGAAAAAAATTGTGACGGGTTGCAGTTTCACGGCGCTGCGTACGGTAAATCGTGGCGGGTTGCAGCTTCACGGAGCAACGTAAGAAAAAAATTGTGACGGGTTGCAGTTTCACGGCGCTGCGTACGGTAAATCGTGGCGGGTTGCAGCTTCACGGAGCAACGTAAGAAAAAAATTGTGACGGGTTGCAGTTTCACGGCGCTGCGTACGGTAAATCGTGGCGGGTTGCAGCTTCACGGAGCAACGTAAGAAAAAAATTGTGACGGGTTGCAGTTTCACGGCGCTGCGTACGGTAAATCGTGGCGGGTTGCAGCTTCACGGAGCAACGTAAGAAAAAAATTGTGACGGGTTGCAGTTTCACGGCGCTGCGTACGGTAAATCGTGGCGGGTTGCAGCTTCACGGTGCAGCGTAAGAAAAGAATTGTGACGGGTTGCAGCTTCACGGCGCAACGTAAGGAAAATATACTGGCGGGTTGCAGCTTCACGGCGCAACGCAAGGAAAATATACTGGCGGGTTGCAGCTTCACGGCGCGGCGCAGCGTAAGGGAAATCGCGGCGGGTTGCAGCCTCACGGCGCGGCGTACGCTCAATGGCGTAATTGCCAGCCACGATACACCGGAAACATTCGTCTGCAATTTTTTACCGGACTGCTATCCGGATGCTGAGCAGCGCACTTTGTCCGAGCGATTTTGTACACTTTCCTACGAGATATCGTGGTAGAGTGCTCTTCCGTTATTCTGAAGCATTGTATGCAAAATGCTTGCTGTTTCAGGGGAATAAAAAGGAAGGAAAGTGGAATGGAACGATTCCGGAGGTACGTATGCGTCGAAGGTACGATAGTGGAAGCGCAAGCTTGAAACAAAAGGGCGTTTCGTAAATATTATACAGTTTTACTCGTAAGCGTCTTGTAAACCTTTTTGTGGATGGCGAATTTTAGAACATTCACGAAATTGTGCACACCTATATATTGCATACGTTAATGGTCAGAAGCTTGATTTTACTTTCCGAATTCCAATTCAACTCCTTTCAAATCCTCCGCCAATTTTGTTACTAACTTGGAATTTGTAGTGTTAATGTTGACAGTTTAATATGACTTTACATACAATATTATAAGTATAAGTTTACAGTATAATAGAGTATAATATTTTTAATATTCTAGCATCCCATAGATTAAACAGCGATCCCAAGCTTCTGAACAATATTACTCCTTCAAAATAAGAGTGTCACATCGAGTTATCGATCACTGGCAGTAAGACATCCCTGACGTATCCCTACCCTAAGCCACCGAACCATTTTCCAGGAATCATGAGAATGGAAATTGAAGATGGAGCCTAGCTCTGGCTTCCGGGCGAAAAGAGGGGGGAGGGCAATCGGTCGGAAGACGAAGAAATAAAGGTACTCACCAGCCTTCACCATGATTTCACGGCCCAACACCCTGCCGACGCTGTTCGACGCCTGACATCTGTAGACGGCCGAGTGGACGTCGTGCCTGTAGGTCTCCGCTCCGAACGGCAAGAAGTACATCGAGCCGTTCACCAGCATCTCACGGATGTGTGGTATGGGGAGGACCGGGGACCCATCCCCCATAAGCCAATCAATCCTTGGCAGTGGGCTGCCCTGAGCCGAACAATGGATCATTGCCCCGGTCTCGTTCGAGAACTCGACCGACGAGCGTGGCTCCGACATCAGCACCGGACCCTGGCTATCCAGCACCACTCCCCGTCCTGAAACATGGATCGTATGGTGTGTTCCGTTTAGAAGGATCGACGATCACACGCGCGGAAAATTGAGAAGGCTTTAAGGAGGTGACGATAGGACCTGACCCGAGATTCTGCCCAAGTGAAATTCTGTTTGGACGAATATTCGATTTACGAAGATGCAGTGTAGTGCTGGAACGCAGTTATGTTTGTCTTTTAAGCAGATGGCCATCATAACATTGTAAAGAAATGTGATTTAGAGTTTAAAATCGTTTACATTTGTAAATAAAGGCGTTTATGAGCGATAGTGTATTCATAGATTCTAAAGTGTGGTTGCCATGCCCCAGGGGCTACGCATTTAGCTTTCCTGCAGCAGAATATTCAATTTTACTGGTTAGGTTCGGGTTAAATTCGAGATTTGCAGCCTGGCATCATTTATGTTTGTAAATAAAGTGGATTGGATTGGACATGCGCTTATGAGCAATGGTGTATTCGCTGATTTTAAGGCGTGGTTGCCATCCTTCAGGGGCAACGCATTTAACTTTTCTGCAGTAGAGTATTCAACTTTATCGTTAATCGTTATTCGATAGAACTATCTGCCAGAATGCTATAAACTGTCGCTGTGGTATTAAACGATTGTAACAAAACCAATGAATTGTTAGATGTTGCGTGTTATCTGCGGGGTTACACACAATGAAAGCGTTCCGTCTATTATTGTGTACGGAAGGGGAAACGTTTCATGCATCCCGCGGGAAACATCCAATTCAAGAGCTTTTAAGAGTAAGAATTGCTGGATACTGCTCGTTAAAAATTGAAGTAACCGATTATCGTAATTGAATTTTCTTCAAGACCTCTAAATATCAACACGCCACAATAACGTGAACCAAAGTTACATAATAATAGAGATCTTATTGGGAGAGAATCGTCGATCATTGGAAGCACAAAGCCGTTTAGCTAGAATGCGATAAGTCTAAATAAATCAGGGATAAAGTGTATCCGATTGAAAGAAGACCACGTTATCCTCCTCTAAACGAATAATTCATTTAAAGGCGAATCGAATCAATAAGGATATTCGAGCGGAGGAAGAAACAATTTCTCAATATTCTCTCCGCGGCTAGAACAAGTCGCCTTGCAGCTTCTTCTTCGATATTCCTTCCGTATCTGCGGTAAGCAGTTTATGCTGCAAAATACACGAAACCCGCTCCGATCTATACGTATATACATTCGTGTAGATCCATCCGGTAAACACTGGAGAACTTTCATTTCGTTATAAAGCTCGAAGAAGCAGAGAGTGGCTGCACGAACGATGTAGCAATAACACCGGGATCGATCATATTCGATCTTCTTCTTGTCAGTTATTACGAGCACAGCTCGAAATCATTTGCATTTTTCAACGGGGACGCGGCAAGTTCATCTCTAGCGAGCGAAACGGTGTAATATGAAAAATGTCATGGCAATCCGTGAGATTTATGGAGGCGCGATACCGGTTCCGCGCAACCACAAGAGCGCGTCGATCTTGCTAAACAAAAGTCGATCCATCTCCAAGAAATACTACACGATATCTCGTAATACGAAATGGCACGCCTTAAAATTGATTCGTACCACGTGTCATCTGTTAATACTATAAAAATAATCGAATATAATGCAATGTTAATTTAAAAATAATTTAAGACGCATGTTGATAATATTATAGAATCTCTAGCGGGTGAGGCAAAGATCCTTTATCTATACATACAAAAAGGCATGTCCTAACTAACTGACTGACTCATCATTGCAGAGCCTAAACTACTAAAGCTAGGAACATGAAATTTGGACAATGGGTGCCTTTTATGACGTAGGAAGGATCTTTTGGTATTCCATCCCTAAAAGGATTAAATAGGGGTTGAAAGGTTATTTGAAAATCCTCCAATTTTGAAGCAACCACTATGAAAACTAATATTTAGTTTTTTATAATAAAGAAATAAGCGTTTCAACACCTTTGGAAAATCAACCCCCAAGGGAGTAAAATGAGGAAAATATTGAAAGATTGCTTGAAAATTCTTTATTTCTTACATACACACTAATGGGTTCCCCTACCCATCAATAAATAAAGAAATAAATAAATAAGTAAATATTATAATTAAAGTTAACTTTTAACTGGAAAAATGCATAACGGAATAATTTCTTTTCAGTCAACGTAATTCTAATCGTAAACAATTTTCTTTTTAATTACAAACTTTTAGCTGATAGTGTACATCGTGTCATCGTGCCTGCCTCCCATGGAACGCCAAAGAGGAAAGAATAACGAAACCACGGGATGCACACGTTACCCAAGTAATAATAACCGAACCATCTTTCTCGTGACAATAAAACGCGCACGTACGCGTCATCCAGGTTCGCTGAATGGCGCGCGAATCGTCGCCTTTCTCCGCGTCGCGCTCCGATTGCAACATTTACCGTTCTCCTCCCCCTCCTCCAGCCAGTGTCATTTCCTCCCCGAGCACTTCCTCCCTCGTTTCCCCTCTCGTTTCCCCTCTCGTTTCCTCTCCCGCGACCCTCGCGCCACTCTGTCGACGGATTCGCTCCCTGCGTCCCTATTTCGGCCGGGACAAATCTGATGGAGCGTCTCTGGCGCAGCTGATGCCAGACTCTATCGCTGGAGAGAGGCCTGTCCCCGGAAATTCCGGATACCGTGTTTTTCGGTGATCGGCTCGCAGCCGAACGCAGCCAGACAAGGTGCACAGGAAACTCGCGGGGGTGGGCGAGGACAGCCGGGGGAACCGGTGCATTATGGATGAATACAGGATTCGATAAGCAGAATTTTGATACTAGAAATCCGTGGACTGGCAAAAAGCAGTGTCATGACAGTGTATGTACAGTGTGGGGCAAAAGTTTGAGACGAGATTTCTGTTATCGTCAGTAGAAGGGATCAACCAATAACACTCTTCGCGAATATTTGAGTCCGTCACGGTTTCTATAAATACAAGTTCCGAAATATTCCTTTCTATCCCTGGGTTTAAGGCATGGGCCTGCTGGGTAAACCTTACCGATGTCCACCAGCAAGGAACCTTTTCCTTTCCCTTTAAATTCACAACAGCCATAAGTTTAAGACAAAGTATTGGAAAGTGGTAGAAAATTAAAACAGATTTTAAAAAATCCGAACTTGTGGGTGATTCTACGTGAAAAAATAAGTCGAAAATGTAGAATAACATTTCTTTGTACGACGCTTGGTTTCTGTGAGAATTAACCATAAAGTTTGATGCGTATACCAATACCGCATTTCAGTCTGATCAATTTCGCGTTATACTACTTGCGTTCCTCGTATTCGGTATTTATAGCTACGAAATTAGGATACACGTATATTTCCAATGACTAAACTTTCAGAACAGCTGACACGCAGTGAATTTCATCAGGTAAGAACGTTTAAGCGTATGCAAATTCCACAAATTTGTAAACTCGTTTTTCTCGGAAACGAAGCATCATACGAGATAATTTTATTCCACCATTTCATCCTATTTTTGACTGTAGAATAAGTTCTTGGCCACTTTAAACGTCTCTTTGCATGTTCATGCACTTGAATTTTCCATGAATGAATATACATCAACGATGTCCTAGGGTTCTCAGCTAGTAGAATCACCCTATACGTATTCGTAGCAGAGCACGTCGCGTATCGCAGTGCAACAGCGTATCTGCTGCCCCCGCAGGCGTTGCTCGCTTCCTGTGCAGCGAACACTCGTTCGACGAACTACGAGGACGGCGGCAGCGGAAAATATGGTTAAATTAGTACGCGTATAACGCAGTTTGTCGCTGCCGGTGAAGGCCACCGTAAAACGGTTATTAAGAGGAACAGTATCGTCTGCGTAAAGGAGAATTTCGCTCGAGAACGAAGTCAATAAAGATTTCCTGCCTGACTCGGTAACCAGCAGATTTTTTCGATTTCCTGCTCGTTTTACGATTGAGAATCATTCGGTTATAATACGAAATAATGGTCACCTGTTCTTTAGCAAAATGTTATTCATTGTTATTAACCCTAGACTACTATTTCTAAACCATTTCTAATATACATATACTAAAAAATAGGTATACATCATACAGAACTTTAAACTGCAGAGCTGAGAGGGTAATAGATTAGGGTATATTTAACTGTCCAGAACGTTATACTGTTAAGAACAATAATAATTGTTCTTACAAGCTTTGCTTACAAAGTCTGAAACTCGTCAAATTAATGAGTTCTGGGAGTCTAGTGTAAAAAATTTTGTAGGATTACAAATAACAAGCTGTTTTTAAATATTTTACACGACAGATGTAATACACAATATTTTGATTACGATTAGGCGGCAGAAATAGTAAGTCATCCCTTGTCCTGACTGGAGTTACTTCAATTGCAGCCAAGTCAACATTTTCGATACACCTATTGCTAACAGTACACACGACCTAACCCAAATAAACAACCGAAAACGAAAGCAAATGCGTGAAAAATGTAAACAATAGCCGCAGAACGTGGATAAACAAATAAATCACCCTGCTCCCTTCCACGAGTTTTATTGTCACTCGTGCTAACTCTGTTGCTTGCTTTTTTTATTTTACATATTTTTTTTTTGTTTTTTTTTATTTTCTCACCCAGCTCCGTAACACAGTTTCCCCGTGCAGCTCGCCCATATTTGTAGCCGTCACTTGAAATGCCCCTGTAGCATAGCTTACAGTTGAAACGCGTTCAATCTCGTCACCGACCGTGTACCCTCGAACACGCGAGCGTGTGTACACGTGTTACGCACGGTTACACGGGACGACCATAGAAAAACGCCATCGCCCCTGAACCGATGAAGCCTCTCATTAGGGTGTGAGTCGAGCTTCCTGGCCGTGAAACGAGAAATTAAACGTTAACCTGTGTAGGAACGCGATCGAGGGGGTGCGATGCTAGAAAAATGTGAAGAGGGGTTGAGTCAAGGGACAGTTGTTCGAACGTAGAATATTTGAACTAGAAAGTGTTTCTGAGGTGTGAAAGATGAACACGTTTGAATGCATCGAGTGAAAAAGGTTGACCGTAAGAAAAAAGGAAAACGAGTGTTTGTAAGAATATATCTGAGGGGGAAAATGCGAGCATGAAGTGGAAAGAGTGTGAAAAAAGTAAAAACGTCGTTGTTGCTATGTTGAAAAGTCGTTTAACTTGGTATCATTGAACTATTTTAAATATATTATTATATTTTGAGCACTTCACTTTACTTTAGTCATACCTGTGCCCTATCACCTCATTCTACTAAATAAATAAAAAGTAGAACTTTCTTGTATATATTCTAAGAAATTTACTTCGGTTTACCTGTGAAGAAAAATATACACAGTAGTTTTTTAATATCTTTATCATATATATATTATATATATTATTGTATTATAATAATTTTAAAAAGTCACCCTTTTCGCGTGGCTGCATTACTCTCGCCATATTGTTGACTTTCCCCTTTTTTCTCACTTTCGCTCGTTTCCCTACATGCAGATGTCACCATCGTGGATTCATAAAATACACAGGTACCCTCTTAAGAACCTACACCTGAACTCTACGATCACCCTAAATAAAAATAAATTCCTATATCTATGGCATCCAGATAATCGTGGTTAGTTGAACGAGGGTGGAGAAAAATGTGGGACGACAAATTGCGAGCGCATAATTTTATGTCATCGGTCTTTTGTATTTCCGCGCGAACGCGTGATTCTTCTGAAGGCTTTTCCTCTTTTTTTTTCCCATTTTCCATACCAGTCCGTGTGTCGACGCGCGACGAGAAAGAATACACTGTTCGGTTGGCATGACTACGTGGAGTGCGTGGACCTATTGGAGAGTGAAATATGGACGGTTGAATGAGAAGCGCGAGAAATACGATCGCGATGATTCCTTTCATTCTGTAGGGTGCAGCATGAAAGAGAGCACGGTGGTCGTACAGATGAATATAAACCGAAAACAGGGGATAGTTTTCTGTAACAAGCTTGGCTTTCGAGAAAATTAATAATTCTGTGAATAAAAAAATTATAAATAAAATAAAAATAACAAAACGAACAGACTTGGATAAATTTAAATAAATGAAAATTTATATAAAGAAGATAAATAAAAATAATTTTATATAAATACAAAATTTGTGGAATGTCCCTATTATAATAATTAGAAGTAAAACTGTCGGCTTAAGTGCCATTAGAATTTAATAATGACAATACGGGTAAATATTCGTGGTATGCAATATAATTAAAAATTATATTGAAACACGATCTTGATGTAGGGCTATTTAATGAAATATTTAAAGTACTATTCATTCAATTATAACGTTGTTTCGTAATAAGGCAATCCAAGAGTTATAAAGGTATGTGGATATATAGTGCAGTGGGTACGTTGGCGCAACGTTTGACCAACTGGCCTTTATATTACAGCAGGGCAAATCCGGATTCCGCGCATCGATAGGGGCTGCAATCCCTTCGCATCCCCTTGTTCCAAATGTCCGAATTCCTGTGCCCTCCCCGGTTATCGCACGCTTACGGTATCTCATTCAACGGTCAACTGCGAAACGAACACAGTGGTATAATCGATGTTGTGTCAGACGGGCTACACGTCAAGCCCGTAGCCGAATGTGCACTGAACTTACAGTGAGCAAAAATAAATAGAAAACAATGTAAGAATAAATAATCGCAGTTGTGTACATCACAATTAAATCCGTTCTACTTTTGCATCACTTTTAATGTGGCCAGTAAACTATTAACACTTTGACTGCCACATTATTCATACAGTAGCAGACAAATTTTAAGACCAAAGGGTCAAAGAAGATAAATTAATTAATTAATTAAGAAATAACGATATAAATAAAATTTGTATTCTATGCTAATCGATAAATAGTGTTCTACCGTAAAAACAATAAAAATGATGACAGTTAGTGCATTTCGAACGTTATCGATAATTCCACGATACTTCCAAGCAAAAAGTGGCCCATTGAACAATCAACAACTTTTATTCAAACATCAAAAATAAAAGATTAAATTCTATGAATTATTTATTTGTTTGTTTATCTATTTGGCGGGTAAACACCCTTGAGAATGAAGTAATACGGTAAAAATGAAAATGAATATAATTATTGCATCCGGCAGTGTACTCCCGTGGCGTTCTGAATAAAACACGTGATTTCCGCGTGGCAGTCAAAGGGTAAAAATTGAAAAACGTTAGTCACATTCCACCGAATCCAGAATTATCCACCGTAACCAATGAGTAAATATTTCGCGTAGTGTTCAACAGCGCTTCGATAAGCCAGGCGAGCATTATTCACCGTGAAGGCAGGTTGCATTATCGAGAAACACGATATTCATTCGCCGACGCGCATCCGCTAACAGGCGCGCAGGGGCGCGCGTAATAATACGTTGGTGCGCGCGGAACATACGATTGAACGCGGCTTAATTAATCACGGTGAAATTCGGCGCTAAAACTTGTTTGCAGTTGCCCTGGCCCCACGGGCGACGGGGTTAATTTCGCTTATGCGAGGGAACGCACCCTGGCGGCACGCAATTCACGAGCGAACTTCCGCTCGTCCGTCGAGCCTGGATCGTTGGCGAATTTTCTTTTTTATTCCCTTGCAATTTACCCCGATAACGAGAGATCTTACTTTCGTTCCTTTTTTCCCTGCTGGACAGGTCGATAATTGCGTTACAATGGGCGGGGAGGGGGAAATTTGATCAATTCAGCACCAGTCGCTTCCGTAATCGCTGGATAATTACGTTAGCAGAAACAATTATGCGCCAGCAATGGCGCTTGTCACGTTTGCGAGTTACAGTCTCTCTTTTCTCAGACACTGAGTGTTTATGTGTGTATATGTGCGTGTGTGTGTGCGTGTTTGTAGGGCGTTCACTCGAAAATTCCAAATATTGTGGGACCTCGTGCCGTCGAGCAAGCAGCCAGCACGTCGTCGTCGTCGTCGTCGGCCACGTTCCACAGCGCAGACGACACTGTGCTGTTAATTCATCGCGTTCCACAGCTTCAACAGTCGAGACGCGTCCTTATCGTTTATGCATCGACGGAATTTTGTGGCGAACTCGCGCCGTTGACTCCCTTATTCTCCTTAGAGGATCCCGCTTTCGTCGGGCGCCGCGCGTATTTTACGCTCGTACTACTTCGATCCAACCGAGCGAGCTCCACCGTGTGCACACGGTGTTCTTCCTGGCAGATTTCGCAGTTTTTGGACTTGGGAACACCACGTTCACCGCGAAATTGTTTTTGCCTCGCGTGGAACGCAGAGGAGATAACGTTACCGCAGCATTTTAACCTTTTCTACCCTACTGTAACGTAACACACGAATGTCCGTAATTCAAGCAATTGGAAAAGATTTTTCTGAAACTTCTTTCCCTATCTCTTCATTTTATATCTTTAACCGTAAGGCGACAAAAAGTGACACAATTTTTTATTCGATTCGATGCTTACGGAATGTTAGTTTTACATGCACCGAAATAACACACACTCGCTTTGCGAGTCGAAGCTCAATTTCAAGAGCCCCTGCGAGCTTCTAAAACTAACAGAGGGTTTTGCGAAAATTGAAAAACAACGGAAGCGTTCCGTACCGGAGACTAGAGACGATACCCGCGCTGTTCGTGAACTAACAAAACGAGAACCGCGAAATTCACCGTTCGCCAAGTATTCGGGTCACCGACGCCCCCGTTCCGTACGAATAAATGCACGCGGAACATTTTTAGTTCCCGTGTGTCGCACGTAGGCGCATCGACGAGTCGAACAAGCGCCCGCCCGACAAAAATCCCTCGAAGGCCCCTTACTGCAGGCAACCGCCACGCCGAGCCCCTGTATGCAGTACACACTTTCACCTCTGATGCATTCCATTACGCATATATGACCGAGTGACGATTACGGGGGCCGCTTCCTCCATTCTAGGGGCTCGATACACCTGTGCACGGTCTACAATTATGCACTGGCGCCATTTATGCTGCATTTATGCACTCGCTTGCAACATCAAATTTCTCTCTCTCTCTCTTTCTCTCCCTTGATCCCTTCCTACCTCTTTTTCTCTCTCCCTCCAAATCGCTACGTCACTCATTTCTTCCCTCCATCTCTCTCTCTCTCTCTCTCTCCATCTTTCTGCATCCCTCTTCCACTCTCTCTTTCTCTCCCATACTACCATCCTCTCAATCACTTCCTCTTTTCATCTCTCTCCTCCTCTCTTTCCCCCTCCCTCTCTTTCTTAATTCGTCTGCCCTCATTTTTCTTAATTTCTCTCTCCCTTCCTCTCACTCCCACCATTTGACTCCCCCTCTCCCTCACTCTCTTCCCTTCTCTCTCACTCTCTCTCTCTCTCTCCGTCTTTCTCTCTTTATCTTTTATTACAGTTGTGTCCACACTACTGATAAAAAATATTTGAGTATCTATTGAATTACCATTCCAGGAGAAAGTTATCAACGCTAACGGTACAGTAGCGGACAAAAGGTTAAGACCAAAAGGTCAACAAAAATAAATGTTAGGTTATTATGTACCACGTGTTTATATGTCAGGTTGGAGTATCTGTTTGCGGTACATAATGCAAGCATAAGAGAGAACGGTAATACTTGAGACTGAACTTCATTTTTCTGTGAAATGGTTTTGGCGTAGTTCACCGCTGCAACTTTTTCAGTAGCGGAGGTCCGCGATAAGTCAGCCCTTCGGATGCCAAGCACGTTTTAAACGTGAACTTCGTTTCAAATATGTATTCCATGGATATTTTTGTGAATTCCGAACGAAATGCTACCCAGGCAGAGACAACTTTCGTCCGTGTAACAGTAAAATGGTCGTTGTAAAAATGTCTGCGTCGCTTAAATGCTGAAAGTTCTTTGAAAGCGTTTCTAAAACGCTGCGCACCGACGATTACGTTTTAGAGTCCAACCAAACTTTCCAACAGCACTGTACACGTATATTCGGTTACACTGGTGCTCTGCAAGTATGCGAGTCGCAATGGACGTGGGCATGCACGTACACGGCCTATCGACTGGTGCGAACGTTGCGCCGTTCCAACGATCGGCACATACTCCTGGGCAAGCCCTGTATTCTCGCGTTGCGCCTCCTGATTAATTACAGAGCGCCGTCACGCCACAGCGTCGCGGCATTATTATCCGCAGCACGGAATCCGCGACTCGCTGACGAATTAACCAACGTGTAACGTTCTAACGATCGAACCACCACCGGTTCTTATCCATAGATCAGTTTTAGGAAGTATTATTGCTAATCGTTTGAAAATTCGAGTACCATTCAAAAATATACCAAACTATAAATGAGACGATGATTTTGAGAGTAATCTGAGTCAAAAATATTTTCTATAATTTATATCTCCATTTTTTGGGATTTGGCTCATTTCCATGTGACTCGATTAAGGAAATAATTTTTTCTAGATCATTGACTTACACCACTTTCATAATTACTAGCAATTATAAAATAATACGAGTTCCTATTAACCAGTTTTCGATTACAAATTGTGATTACTCTACATTTATGAAAGTTTTTTATTTTTAATTATTTACTTTTATAAATAGTAATTAAAAATAAATTTATTTCACTGATTTTAATTACTGGAATATACTTGAAAATATTATGTATACAGTAGCATACTTTTTGAAATTTTATTTAATCGCAAATGTAGAAAAATCTGCAGTCCAGCAATTCAACGAAGACAATACAATTTGATATGTATGGTACACAGAGAGTTCAATATGCTTTTCGAATATGTTATGTGTATAGCGAAGGGAATCGAAAGCTCAATTCGGTGCAGTTAAACCAGCCAGTTTAGAGAAATGTTTGGGGCGTTTGATTCTAATTAGACCGAGACCGGAGTCAAGTGTAATTTAAGACCGACTCGAGGCGAACGATAGAACTGTGCCTTCGGATTTCGGCTTGGATCGACTTTCGAGGAGGATCGTCGAACAAGTGTGCGGTCCAACTCTCGAACTCGAATTCCTGGGACAACGGACGCCGCTTTAACACAGGTTACTTACTTTCGCTCGTCCCTGGTTACGTACAAATGCTTCAGGTTCAAAAGCTCCGGAAGTACACGCTGTCCTGTGGGTTCGACGAGTGTCGTCATGACTTTCACGATCGTCACTACGAACCTAGTTCGATCTAACACAAACCTAACCTCTCCACTTACAATTATATTATAATCAAGCTCGAGTACTTTCAAAGTGGCAACAAAATTTAATTTCACTTAAACAATAATCACGATTTAACTATCGAAGAGTGACTGTTAGTCACTGAATGATAGTTTAACCTAACCCTGACCTAATCCCTCAACCTACAATTCGACCTAATACTTGTATGATGGGGATTGCAAGCTCAAGTACCTTCAACGTGTCCACAAAATTTAATTTCACTTAAACAATAATCACGATTAACCCTTTCAGGAGTGAGTGTCAGTCACTGAATGATAATTTAACCTAACCCTGACCTAATCCCTCCACCTACAATTCGACCTAATACTTGTATGATGGGAATTGCAAGCTCAAGTACCTTAAACGTGTCCACAAAATTTAATTTCACTTAAACAATAATCACGATTTAACTATCGAAGAGTGACTGTTAGTCACTGAATGATAGTTTAACCTAACCCTGACCTAATCCCTCAACCTACAATTCGACCTAATACTTGTATGATGGGGATTGCAAGCTCAAGTACCTTCAACGTGTCCACAAAATTTAATTTCACTTAAACAATAATCACGATTAACCCTTTCAGGAGTGAGTGTCAGTCACTGAATGATAATTTAACCTAACCCTGACCTAATCCCTCCACCTACAATTCGACCTAATACTTGTATGATGGGAATTGCAAGCTCAAGTACCTTAAACGTGTCCACAAAATTTAATTTCACTTAAACAATAATTTTAATATTAATAATTCTAAATAATAATTCTTAAATTAAACACTTGGTTCTTTCACCGGTTAGACTCAAAATTTAAATAGTCATATACATACGTAAATTTTATTAAATTTTATTTTATCAATCTGTATTGTGAACGTCAATTTTAGTACACATTTTGCGTCTGAAAATCTCCAAAGGTAGTATGTATTATAAGACCATTAACAGTCACCTGTCGAATTTATAAGGTTAACAATTTGATCTTTCTACCAACCAAACTCCAAGCTACAAAACTCTATTCTAGCTACACCCTTCGAAAAAAAAACGTGTGCTATAATTGGCATCAACTCGAACGAGGGGAACCATCGTTGGGATCGATATCGCGGATCGCGATGATTATCCTCGCGTTTCCGCCCGGCTAATCCGACTTAAGCGCGTACATAAATACGAATATACTATATTCCGCGTACGCACGCAGCGGGCGAAGTTAGCTGCAATGCAGTGGCGCGATACGAGTGAGCCGGCACGCGCACACCGTTACGATCGTTTGATCTGGATCATGGTTAATTTCACCGTTGGTTATGGCGCACAATACCGTACCAATCACGAGCCCTGACTTCGCTTGTATCGCGCGGTTCGATTGGTCCCTACCTGGCGGTGCACGCGCGCGCGCCTGTAAAAGGAATAATCCGCGCGCGAGTGTGCACGCGTTACACGTACACTGGTGTCACTCGTGCACCCGTAATCGACGGCCAGATAAAGCCAGGCGACGGATCAATCCGTGACGAAGCCATCGACTTCGAAATGCTAGATTTCGTTTCAATCTCGGTTGGACGGGTCGCGTGGAAGAAACGCGACAACGCCATCGATCTGGCCAGATACATGCCCGAATTATGGGGCGAATCGAACGGCAGATCACTTCCTCGTCGGCGGACCTTTTGACACCTTGCACTATTCGGAACCTCGGAAAAAGTCAGGCCAAACGCGGCTGCCTCGATTGTCGCGGTGAAGGACGAATGGTGGAACTTCAAACTTTCGTGCCGAAACTTAAGACCCATCTTATCCACGCGATGGAACTCTTGTGAAATTCAAATGAATTTGAATCAAAAACTTTTATATACACTTTAATTGTCACATAAGATTGAAACAAATTCTGAATAAGTAATAATAATATAATTAATTAATAACGAAATAAAAATATGTGAAAGCAAATCTACGCGGTAGTAGTATTTGAAGTCAAATAATTTTTCTGATTATCTCACTAATATTAAACCTAACACTGGTAATAAACAAAACAAAAAAAATAATAAGTACCACTCAAAGAATTGTCCTTTGAAGTAAATTTTAAATAAAGCATCTACAGTACAGGACAAAAGTTTAAGATGAAAGGGTCGATAAAAATAAATTAATTAACTAATAGGAAATAACAGTATAAATAAAATTTGTATTGGTATACCGATCAATAAATAGTGTTCTTCTATCACAATAGCAATAAAAATGAATTGCAAACCATAAAATTATGTTTTACATTGTTTTTTCGTCTGAAACTTTTGCTTCAAGAAATTATTAATTATAAACAAGCTCTCGTTTTCCCGGATCCCTCTGAAATCAAACATCAACGTGATGCATCCCCGCAAAGATTCTATTTTAGCCACGTTAACCACATTTTTAACCCTTCGACTGAATCACACAGCAGAGAAACGCTGACGCGAGTGACAGTTGCAGAGCAGGCTTCCGGCAAGCTAGACACACTCCCCTGACCCAGCTTCCGGGTCGTTCGATTATCTCTCTTTTTATCAACGGCAATCCTTCGCGCTATGTACCGTGTCGGCATCTTACCCGGTTGCTTTGAACAGCGTCGACGGTCTGATCTTCGAGCACATAGGTAAGCACATTATGCACGCACCATGGAGCATGTTGGTCGCGCGGGAACGGGTTGAGGGAACGAAAGAAAGGGCGGAAAGAAGGGAAATCAACGATGGGCACGACGATGAAATTAGTTGGCTGCGTCACGGAGAGCCTTGCACCTCGTCTGACCTCTCTCATTCTCTCTCATTCTCTCTCTTTCTCTCTCTAGTCGTTCGATTGCCCTGTCCCCTCCCCCTTTTCCCTCTTCATCGTCGTCCTCCGTTCCCCCGTCCCTCTTTCCCCGCCATGCAGATGAATATATTTCCCCCGGCAGCGTCTTCATCCGACCGAATGGAAGAATCTAGCGAGACGGGAGCAATATCGGCGGAAATCGAATCGCAAAATGGAGAAAATGACTGCGAGTGCTTCACCCCGTCGCGAGGGGGGACGAGGCGAGAAAATCAGGAGGATGGTGAATGAATGGGAAAGAAAAGGAGAGGAAATAGGGGTGGAGGGTGAGTTGAAGACAGAGAAAGGGGGACTGGGGGTGGAAGAGGGATGAAGACAGAAATTTGAGGGACAAAGACGGACGAAGTGTTGGATGGGAAGAGAGAGAGAGAGAGAGAGAAAGGAGGAATGCATTCCTGGGCGAGTTAATCCCTGGAGCCTGGAATGGCTGACAATTCCATGGATCCATGCCTTCTGCCTTCCACCATGCTCTTCGTAACCGTGTGCGTTCTCGTGTGCACGCACGAACCACGCATTATCGTCCGCAATCGATTCGTCGATTCCTAATATCGTGAAATTCAGCTTAAATGGACCGCGATAGGGATTGGGTGTCGGGGATATTATACAGGGTGTCTCGAGACAGACAGGGGACTGTATTCTACATGTAGAAACGTGTCGATGGTGTGAAACAACATTTTTTAAAAGAAAGTTTCACTTCTGAGACTCACGCCTTGAAAACTTGAAATGTATGTACGTTTGAATGCCGCAGGCTGACAAATTTTACAGTGCACTACTTGTTAATAGGTACAGCAGCAGACAAAAGTTTAAGACCAAAGAGTCAACGAAATTAAATTAACTAATTTATATGGAATAGCATGATGAATAAAATTTGCATACTGTGCTGAAACTATGTTCTACATTGTCCTCTCGTCTTAAACTTTTGTCGGATACTGTACAATGTGCGCCTTTTTCTTTGTTGTTTGGTTCGAACCACAGAAAGCGGGAAACACTAGTGGCGCACAGTGAAATTAATCAGACTCGCTGGACAATTAGGAGTAAGGACATTTGCGATCGATTATCTCGAAAAGGAAACATTGTAAGAGAAAAATTTACTGCATATTTCTGACTTGATGTTTAATGCACGTGTGGTTTCATACGTTTAACGCTTCAATGACCTCATCGTTATTATAAAATACTTATTGAAAGCCTGTCGGATTGTCAATTATCTTTGCGTTATATTTTCATCATTTTCGTGAAAAGCTCGTCTAGTTTTCCTCTTTCCATTTTTATGCCTCTTTTCGTTTGTCGAGAAAGTAATTCGACGACAGATGGAGATAGCATTGGTACACGTGGTACGCGACTTGACCTCCTTGTGCATCGCGAAATTAAATTGCCATCGATCGTGGAAACACGATTTCGTGCTCGATAACTATGATACTTATTTTAGATTAAGCCTCTGTCTCTGACGAGAACCAATCCGTTGGCTGGTGATTTTTAACTCCCTTTGTGCAGCAGCATACTTTTATTAGTCCATGAATTATAACAAAAAATAATTCTAAATTGTTAACTATTAAAGAAGGAGGTTCGCAACAACTTTCATTGCGTGTCAGTACGCTGATTTTATCTAAAAAAGGTAATTTCTATGAAACAGAGCTGGCCAGCTATGGTAGTTCAATAAGTCAAGTAGTATTGCTTAAGATATCTCTGACATTCCTACTGTTAAACAAATACGACCACTGCTTTATTTATATATAATTTTAATCGAGACAATAACAAATTTTATAACAAAAGAATTAAATTACAGTGGTATTTCTCCCTCCCCCTCCTCTCTCTCACCCCCCCCCCTCATTCAAACTTACCACTGACGCTGAGACCTCCAACTTTAAACACTTATACCTGAACATAAATTCGTTGCTCTTTGTGAAACACCTATAAGCTACGCCTCGAGATCGATATCACACGATCGATTTACTACCACCACCACCAGTTTCCACTTACTCCCCCACCATCTCGTTTAAATAAAAATGTACGAGCTTGAGACATGAGCTACGAAGGAAACAAAATAAATGCAATAGCCGAGCGTGGCTATTAGCCCCTCAATCGTGCAGTTCTGCTCTAAAATAAATCGAAGTCAGGAATGAAGGAGAAGAACGTTCGATTCGTCGGACAGGAAAATGAAGCGCGAAATGCAATTAGCCGTGCTGCCGGATAATTGAAACAGTGAACGGGAAATGGTCTCGCGGCAGGGTAATACGGTTGAGACCTTCTTACGATTCCAGAGGAAAAGAACATCTCGAGAGGAGGAGGAGGAGGAGGTGGAGGAGGGGGGAAAAAGAACGAGAGTGGATCGGTCGTTGCGACGCCGAAGAAAGCGTTTGACGACATCATGGGGTTGCTCCTCCGTAAACTGCTTAGCAGCAGATAGTGGCTGGCCGAGTTCCTCCGCTGCCGGAGTAACTTTCTTAATCCGCTTCTTAGCCGAGTTAATCTCTGCGATTAATGCCCCGCTATCCAGCGCCGCAGCTCCAAGAAGAATACCGTCCTTCCTTGGAACGTCGTCGCTCGCCGCACTTCAGCAGGGATTCGAGGATCGACACCAGAGGGGCCGAGGGGGTTGAGAAGGGAAGGATCGTGGATTTGCGTGTCAACGAAAGCTGATTATCAGATTACAAATGTCTATGCAACCGTGAAAAATTTTAATTTACAAAAAAAAAGATAAAAAGTGTACGAAAGAATATATTCGTGATGTACAATACCAGACAAAAGTTTGGAAGCATCACACGTTACAAACATTGCGAGGATTCAAAAGAAAGAAAGGATTTGGGATGACGTTTCTGTCACAGATTTTCCCATTTAAAAATTTGCGGTGGTACAGTAGCTACCAAAAGTTTAAGACCAAAGAGTGAAAGAAATTAAATTAATTTATAAGGAACAGCATGATAAACAAAATTTGCATTCTGTGCCGATCAGTAAATAGTGTTCTACCATAATAGCAATAAAAATTAATGTATAGACAATATTTGCAGATCATAAAACTATGCTCTACATTGTCCTCTCGTCTTAAACTTTCATCCGCTACTGTACATAAAATTATCATCGGTACGTAAAACACAAATTTCCAGCCTGCAAAGAAATTAACGACAGTTTCCACAAAAATATAAATCGAAAAACGGTTCCAAACTTTTGAACGTTACTATACATATCTCTAACATTTCCAATAAATTTGCAATTTAACGTGTACCATAGATTACACTCAGCTTCAGAAACACGCGTGAACCCGAATCTGCATAAACGTTCGCAGTCGGCCGATCCCCGTTTCCATCGCCACGGAAGAAAGCGACGGGCCAAACAGAGGAGTCGTCGGAACGCGTTATTGGATAACAATAATTTTTCACGGTAGCAGTCGATAATTTCTCGTCGCCTATCCCGGCGCGTCGTCGACGGAGCGATGTCAATAAATACCGCGATAAATCAGCCGCACGAATCGGTACAGATCCCCCATTCCCCAGCCGTGCAATCCAGAAACGCATCGATCGCGAGCTCCGTCAGACAAAAGAATTAACCAGACAGACACCTGCGCCGTTGCCCTGAACGTAGTCGACGTCGTCGTCGTCGTCCTATTTTTCTGGGGAATTAATCACGAACGTCGCGATTGCCACGCGAGCTTTTTCTCCCCGTGAGCAAACGAGCGCAGCCAGCGCGATTCCGCTCGTTCTAGTATAGTCCACACCACCAGCATCCTCCCTGCCCCCTACCCCCTACTTTCGTCGGTGACTAGGGTAGGGGTTAGGGGAGAGGGGTCAGGTGTTCGTTGCTTATCACTCACCGGCATCCGTGCACTCGAGCGACGCGCTGAATTAGCATAATAGCATCGGTGTCGTTACGAGCCGGTGAAACTCTTCAGGATACTTCAATGCTCCGATACAATGGAATATCGATCGGAAGCCAGTCTCGCCGGAGGTGCAGACGGCGAAACGGCGCGGCTCTTGACGTATTAAAGGGCTGGCGGGCGAAACACGCTGGGGGTGGGAGGTGGATGGAGGAAAGGGAGCAGGTCAGGGGGTGGAAGGAGTTAACCAAGGGACCAGACACAAAGGAGCTTGGCCAAGGGTTACGCTGATCTACGAACAATTCTCTGCTTAGCCACGGGGATAGGGGAGGGGGAGGAAAAAATAAAATAATTGCGGGTTTCGCCGGGCCAGAGCCGGAAGTACCGCGAAGAACGGCGCACAGGAAGAATGCTGGCAGTACTGCTTCGACGAGGTTCACGTGGATAGAAGAAAGGGGTGGGTTGGAAGGGGTGAGCGGGGTGAAACGGGCAGAGCAACGGTATAAGGGAGAGGCTGGAACGCGCGAAAATAATCGCTGCGCTTTCGCCGTGGAATTTTTTTCATCCCCCGGTCCGCGGAAGAAATGTACGAGCATGTTATGAGAGCCGTCGTCCGCTGGCTGCGTTAGGGGTACGCGAGGGGTTAAACCGCGACTAATTTCTCTTAACGCTCGACGCGAACGCGTGGACACGTGGAAATTTCGTCGCGTGTTCGCAGCCTGGCGACCTGGTTCAGAAATGGAGTCCGCGCGGACTTCGAGGGGATGAGGTCGGCTAGGGGTTCATTTGGTCAACGGGGTGAGACCGTGTTTTGTGGTTGTTCCGAAAATTAAATTCTTCCTTCGAGGATGCATCTTTGATTTGGAATTTTAACCGTTTGCACTGAGAATTATTTTTCAATTCCGTTGCCAATAACTTCCGGTATTCTACAGTAGCGGACAAAAGTTTATGACGACTGGACAATTTAAAACATAATTTTATAATTTGCAGATATTGTTTATCTATTCATCTTCATCGTCATTATGGTAGCACACTATTTATTGATTTAATTTTATTTATACTGTTGTTTCTTATTAATTAATTAATTTGTTTTCTCTGATCATTTGGTCTTAAGCTTTTGTCCGCTACTGTACGTGAACATTTATCTACTGTATTGCTAGTGTACATAAAAGATTTGAAAAATCAGAGTATTTCTGTAACATCCTCCATTCCTTGATCACTTAAGCACGTGCTTATTTTGTTTATTGAGTAATCCAGCATTGACTACTACATTGGACGTACTATTTGGTGTATCAAGTTCGAGAATATTTATTCGAAACTTTTTTTGAAATTTTGAAACCCTACGAGTAAAAAGAAGTCAGTGATGTAGAAACAGTTTTTTCGTGTTACGCTTTGTTTCGGTGATAATCTACTTTGAATGTATGTGCAACGTGTTCGGTGCTTCGGTCTGACCAATTTCGTTTTTCACTACTTTACCTGCTGTAATTGATAGTTATCGTTACCGAATAGAATAAAACGTGCAATTTTCAATCTGTATAACTAACTGACATGTAAACTGTCGATGGGAGATGCGCATAGTGAAATTCGTTCATATATCGCGAAACAAAGGTCTTAAATTTTTGTTCGCCACTGTACATGTATATGCCCGAAAAAAAGAATGCAGAAATATGCAGAAATAAATATTTTTCTCCTCGCTATAAATTTCATTCCACGACGTACAATTTTATTTTATACAATTGTTTGAGAAATTGTACGTTGCATCGAAGTAAACACCCTTTACAAGAGGGACTTTAAAATCTTTTAAATACTTAGTGCCTTTAAACGTCTGAGTCACTGGATCTACTACCCCTTTTTAACACTAGAACTACTCACAATTAAAGTGTATTTATTTGGATGGATAAGATGAAATTGAAAATTACATGAAAAAAAAATACTGTATACATAGAAAACCAATCTTTATTTATTCCTTCTGCAGAAAAACATAGTGAACTTTGCCGAATTTAAATATATTTAAATAACTTATTTATTTTTATTTAATAAACTTTATTGAATTTATAAGATTGCTATAAATAATCATCAGTTGATCATTTTGACGGCTCTGGTAATTCTAGCATTTTAAACAAAATACATAATGCATTTCCAAGCAACCCGCGTTATCTCCGCTCAGAAACCGTTCGTTCCAAAAACGAGTCGTCCAATAAAACGTGAACCGGCACTTGAAAACGGTGGCGTTGTTGGTGACCGCGTGAATTCAGCAATTTGCGCGATGCTCCACAATGTCATTCTAATTTCAACGGAGGGCGAATCGCGTCGACGAACTTCCTGCATTTTAGGCGGCTTCGCGGCTGCTGTTCCCCCGCCACCCTAACCCTGTCCCCACCACTCGCGCCGCATTCCACCTCATTTTGCATTCTAATTACAAGCTGCGCGGCGCCGCGTAAATCGTAAATTATTTTCAATTGTCGGTTAAAATACGGCGCGCATACAAAGTGCCGCTGCCACGCTGTAAATACAGTCTGGCCGCAGATATTGTTCATTATGCGCTATCCATCGTTAATTGCTTCGAATATAATTAAAGGGGGGTAGGCAGGCGAACTGGACGCACATGGAGGGGTTTGGAGGGGGGGATGGGTGGTTATACGCGGTATAGGCTCGATTCTTTTGTGCCCCTAGCCCACGATTTTTCTCCTCTCTTTTACTTACGACCACCCCTCTATTCTCACCACCCCTTACCCTTCTACCTTCACCACCCCTCGCTACTCCACCTTTACCACACCTCACCCCTCTACTTTCACCACCCCTAAACCTCTCCACTTTCACCACCCCTAACCTCTCCACCTTCACCACCCCTCATCCCTCAACGTTCACCACCCCACCACCACGACGTCGTATTGCGTCGTTTAATTCGCCGGCGCGAGCGTGGACCGGCTGCCAAGACGTTTATTTATGGCAATTTAACTCGAAACTCCATTCGCGGGGCGCACACGCTTCGTTTGGCGTGCGGCATTTAAAAGTTGCCCGCCGCGAGACAAAAGTTTCGCGGGGCGTTAATAGTTCCAGCGTGGCTCCGTTCCTACGAGTTATTCCTGTTCCCCTTTTTCCCCGATTAATTACTGGCCCTTTTAATTGCTCTCGCCTCGCGTGGCTCCGCGCGCAGCCGGATTAACGAAAAGTTAGCCGCCTATTAATGAGCTCGTCACGTATTGTTACCGTTTCTGCGTGGCGAATTCTATACGTCGCAGGTTGGCGCTGTTTTCCTGATAGCTTTTAAAGGACCTGTCACTGAAGAAGACAGTAAAATAACAGGGAACGGAGCGGCAAATGTTCATAGGGACATTAAGCGGTGACGGAATTGGAACTAGGAATTGGTACCAGCGGGAAACAGAGTTACAGAAACGTCTGACGGTCACTAAGTGTACTAGACGCAGGAAAAGTAATGGGTTTCACGATTACTGAGTCCGGGGATTCCATGAAATGCTGTGCAAGACCGTGAATAATCATAAAAATAATACAATAATTAACAAAATTAACGAAAGTTTAAGATCAAAGAGTGAACGAAATTAAATTAACTAATTTATAAGGAATAGTATGATAAACAAAATTAGCATTCTATGCTAATCACTAAATAGTGTTCCATCATAATGATAATAAAAACGAATGTAACTATAAGACTATGTTTTACATTGTCCTCTCGTCTTAAACTTGTGTCTGCTACTGTATAAAATTTATTTAACAGGAAGTCCCTGAATAGGGAGCCGATTAGAAATTGATGTGGAAAGCATTGTTATCAAATTACTAATCACTGTACTACTCATGCCAATAATTATTTGCTACAAATTGTTCTGTGAATTATTCCTTCCCGGTAAATTCAATTTATTCACAACGAATTCGTTCCTCTTCGTTCGTACGATCAACTTTAAATCGACTTATAGTTTTTCAATATCTTCCGCTACAATAAGAAGCTTCTTCGCGATCTAATAGTCGATTGCATTTCTCTCTTGGCGAAGTGGAATAAAACGAAATGCATTCCTGATATTTTCCATGGACACGGTTTTTCCACAGATCGACATCGTGGTAGATTTCATTCGAAGGCTGCGAAATTTTTTCCACGCGGAAATTAAAAGGGAAGAGAACGGAAGCTGAGGAAGAAGCGGAAGAAAAGATGGAAGACGAAGAAACTTTCCGTTAAGTTTCGAGAAGCATCGGGGGACAAACTCCTAGGGGTCGCAGGCAAGAAGTCCTCGCCGCCCTGGCTGCGATAAATTAACCCTTTGGTAACGGAACTCGCGCGTAGCTGAGCGTACTGTGCCGCTAAAGTCTCTATATTTGGCGATGAAGTTACTTCAACAACGTATTCATTAATAACAAATTCGATTCCCAAATCAGAAAGCAAAAGGTTTCAGTGAAAATGTATTCCTTGGTGAAAAGGTCAAATAAATATTATGGCTGCTACTGCTATTCAATTCTCGTATCTCTGAGCCGCACGCGTAGGATTTACATTTTGTGAAATCGAAATCCTAAGTTATCTGTGCTTTAAAAATCCCTTATGAAAATTTGAATTCCCTAAAATTTGTAGATATCACCCTTTTCAATATACAATAGCGGGCAAAAATCTAAAACGAGAGGACAATGTAGAACATAGTTTTATAGTGTGCAAACATTGTCTGTACATTATTTTTTTATTTTTATTATGGTAGAATACTATTTATTAATTAGCACAGAATTCAAATTTTATTTATTAGACAACTAAGTTCCCGCTTTTTTTTTTAATTTTTTAGAAGTATAATTTTTAATAAAAATTAACAACTAATTAATCAATAATGTATCCTCCCTTATTGTTTATAACTTCTTCCCAATGATCAACAAGATTTTTAATATCTCGTTGGTAGAAATCAATTCGTTTCGACTCCAATCAAGTTTTGAGTTCTGCACCAGTATTGAATGAAACATAAACGTGGCAATTGAGAGACATCAAAAGAGATGGAAAATTTTTTTTTTTTAAATGGAGAGAAATTATTTGCCAACCTAATAATTTAAAATAACTTTAGGCGATCATGTTACGTGATTTATCCCTAAAATAAAAATATTTTAAGACTGGCCTACCATGTAGGCCATCGAAAAAGTCGCGTTTCGCACGGTGGAAATCAGGATGCATCTGGACGAGCACTGCATCCCCGATAATAGCGACGCGGTCGGGCGCAATTGGAGCATGTGGACCAGACATTTTCGTAATTCGACCGAAGCCGCGACACATTGGACAACCGTGACAGGTGCCCACGAACCGATGCGAATTGCAGTCCTGAATAAATTAAACATCCTTTGTACTTCCTCGTGGTACTCTCTCTCTCTTTCTCTTTAGAGCTTGTTTCCAGTTTCGTATTTTCTGACCCTCGCGTTAATCTCTGAAACGCAGCCAGATGCGTATCTCTGAAACTGTCTCCGCGGTTCATAACGACGGGAGTTCCTGTGAAATTGAAGTCTGTCTGTGATCTACATGGACATCTCGAAAGATCAGAGGGAAAAAATGTGCTGTTGATAAAAGTTTCTAGTTTGCATATGTTCAATTGTACTCAGGAAGAATAGTACATCTGCTATCATTGATAGATGCTTAGTATTTTCTAAAACTGTGGATTAATTTATTGAAAAATTGTTGCCTTTAATCTATCAAGAAAGGAGACAATGTCTAAATTGTAGTCAAAGAATCCCATCGAATTCTTAATTGGTTGATTTACATCATTCAGGTACGAATAATTAATGAATGCTTAAGACAGAATCCGTAGAAAAAAATAATTTTCTGGAAAATTGTTAGCGCTTAGTATAACAAAAAAGGAGACAAGGTCAAAAATGTCGTTAAAGAATCTCATCGAATCCTTAATTGGTTGCTTCACATCATTCAGGTACGAATACTTAATGAATACCTAACGCGGGATCCGTAGAAAAAATGGCACACGATTTCCATTATTGCCATCAGTCGAGGGGCAGTAGAACACGAAGCTTATTAAGATATTAATCCCTAGGAATCCCTAGGAATCCCCTCAGCAAGCCCCTCGCCACACGCAGCCCTCCTTCTTCCGTCCTACTTAACCAAACGAAACAATGTCCCCTGCTTTTCATCTTCCAAAGCCACTTAAAGTTTATCCCGACCCATGAAACGGTCCTAAGCACTCGTCAGTCTGGACCAGCGAGGCGGAACCGTGGCGGAACGACGCGCGGCAGAACGCAGCGAGCCGGCGCCAGCCATGTGAACCGGACATTTTCGAAATTTAGGGCAAGCCGCCATATAGCGTAGGCAGTGGCGGTGCACTGACTGGCGAAAGGGGGGGGAGGGGGGACGGAATAGAACGAGACAGACAGAGAGACAGAGAAGGTTGGTGTGTTGGTTGCGCAACGTCATCAGCTTGACAGATCGATCGTAATTAAATCGATGCGATCCGACGCCGGTACCCCCATGGACTTAACTCTAAATCTAGGAACGGGGTCGATCGAAGCCACCATCAGGATGCATTATGGAGCCAGAGAGAGGACATGCTCGCAGATACAGAGGTGGACGCGGTGGGCGACGGGGTTATCTCGCGCCTATTTGCACGATAGTCCTGTTTCCGATTAATCAGGTCCCCTGGAATTAACGCAGTCCCTGGGGGCTGTGTCACGCGTCTCACACGTATGCATCCCCGTTACATATCCCTCTCTTCGTCGTGCATCGTCCTGACCCCCCCTGCCTTTCTCCATTCCGCTCACGTTCCCTGCCCCCTGCCCCAACCCTTCGCGTCGATGCTTTCCTGGCTGCACACCTCACGTTGCGCATCCTCTGTTCCTGTTCGTTCCATTTGCATACATAGGTGGTGGTGGACGCTTTTCCCTGGCCTGGCCTCTCCCTATCAATTATATTCCACTCTTTCTCGCTCGCTTGATTCCCGCCACTTTGCCCGCCCGACCCCTCTCATTCATACGTCCGCCTTCTCTTTCATCGACGGTCACCATCGACTCCTCCCTGCCCTGTGCCTCCGTCCATCA